>JBBPBX010043235.1:0-20190 GCA_038048925.1 Garcialebias charrua | reverse complement strand
TTTATCAAAATAGACACACTTCAAAAATTGCTCGGCTACATTGTTGGCTAGCAAAATATGATGCCAAGTTACAAAACTTGGGAAATCTCCATTGTAAGTGACAAACCTATTTGTCAGAGGTGATTCTGTTTTAGGCTTTGTATGTGGAGAAAGCAACCCCAGACATAAACTTAACTTTTTTTTTCAATATAACTATGATGCATTGTTTCATTGTCAGTGATAAACTAAAATTTTCTGTAATTTAATATAATAATAGTAATAATAATAATAATAATGGATTTAATTTATAACGCACTTTTCATTAACAAAAATCTCAAAGTGCTACAAAGTGCAAAAAAAATCAAAGATCAAATAAAAACGTGATAAAATCAAGTAAAATCAATGATAATATCAACTAAGATCAAAGACAAAATCATGTGGAGGCAGAGTAGGCTCGCTTAAAAAGAAAGGTCTTTAATAATAATAATAATAATAATAATAACTTTTATTTATAACGCACTTTACATCAAACAGATCTCAAAGTGCTACAATGAAAAATAAAATCAAGATAAAAATCAACCATAAATGCAACAAAGAAGAGGAACAACCAAGAGGATGGAGCCTCACAGATGATTGCATCAAAAACTTAAAATTCACAAAATGCAGATAAAATACTCAAAAAACTGGGTGCAATAAAAAACAAAAGCACAATTAATTATTTAAAAAACTGGATAAAAAGAAAGGTTTTAAGACCTTTTTTAAAACATGTCACGGTCTGTGGGGCCCTCAGATATGAGGGCAGGGCGTTCCACAGCCGAGGGGCAGCGCAGGAGAAAGCCCGGTCTCCCATTGTGCGAGACCGAGACCTGGGAGTGAGAAGAAGATGGGTGTTGGAAGAGCGGAGAGTGCGGGAAGGACAGTGAGGAGTGAGAAGTTCTTTTAAATAGGATGGTGCATTACCGTACAGGCACTGGAAGGTGAGCAGATAAATTTTGTATGCATAAATTCTAAGCCTTGTTTAATGTCAACCAGTGACTGTGGAGCTCTCAGGTAGTCAATGAGGGAGTTCCATAGGCGGGGGGCAGCCACACAGAATGCCCGGTCTCCCATGGTCCTTAATTTGGTTCGTGGAATGTGAAGTAGATTACTGTTCTGTGATCGTAGAGACCGGGTGGATGAATATGGTGCAAGAATGTCCTTTAGATAGTCAGGTGAAGTTCCGTGTAAGCATTGATGTGTAATGAGAGCAGTTTTGTACTGAATTCTGTAGGTGACAGGAAGCCAATGGAGGTTATGGAGAATGGGTGTAATATGTTCAAATTTACGAGCTCTCAATAAAATCCTTGCTGCACTGTTTTGAATATATTGAAGCTTCTGAAGGTTTTTGCCAGGGATTCCAATAAACAGGGAGTTGCAGTAGTCGAGCCTGGAGGAGACAAAGGCATGGACGAGTTTCTCAGCATCAGAAAAAGTTAGAGATGGGCGAAGTCGTAGCGTGGCATAGTGGTAAGGGGAGTCGTCTCCCGATCAGAAAGTTGGCGGTTCGACTCCCGGGACCCGCACCATGTGTCGTTGTGTCCTTGGGCAAGACACTTAACCCTGAGTTGCTCCCGGTAGGACTGGAAAGCACCTTGCATGGTAGTCTGCCGCCACCGGTTTATGAATGTGTGTAGCATTCAATATATGTGTAGCACTTTGAGATTTTCAGTAATGAAAAGTGCGTTATAAATTGAATTAATTATTATTATTATTATGATGTTTCGAAGATGGAAGAAGCAGGTTTTAAACAGATGCTTAATGTGATTTTCAAATGTAAGATGAGAGTCCATTTTTATTCCAAGATTTGTAACAGAGGTGGAGAGGGGGATGTCTTGTCCAGAAAAGGAAATTGTTGTTATAGTCGATGTTTGTACCTGGTAAGGGGTGCCAATCAGTATGGCCTCAGTCTTGGAGCAGTTTAATTGAAGGAAGTTCTGATTCATCCATGCCCTTATTTCCTCCAGGCAGGTAGAGAGGGCAATGAGTGAAGAAGTGAAGTGAATATACTCTACAGGATATTCACATTCAAAACCCATTTCACATGGTTATGTGAGAAAGCTGCAAATTAAGATTCTATTTATAGCATATCTGATCATTCCTACTGCACCATTAGAGATGACCAAAAACAGTGGCCCCATACTGAGAGATTGTTTTGAAAGAACAGACTGGGAGGTCTTCAGAGAAGCTGCTGAAAATGGAAGAGCACTAGATCTGGACCAATACACATCCTCAGTTCTGGGGTACATTAGTAAATGTACAGAAGACGTCACCACCATCATATTTGTTAAGAGCTACCCAAACAGAAATCCTTGCAGAGGTGCATTCCCTACTGGAAGCCAGGAACACTGCCTTCAGGTCTGGAAACTCACAGGAGCTGAGAAGGACAATGAAAGAGCTGCTTGCCATTATTAAGAGGGCCAAGGCCACAAATGCACAGAGAATTGAGGGTCAATTCACCTCACAAGACCCACAGAGCATGTGGAGGGGCATTAAGTGTATAACAAATTATAAAGGCAAGATTGAACAATGCCCTGAAGACCCATCACTGCCTGATGCCCTCAACAAGTTCTATGCATGCCTTTAAGAACCTAACAGACCACCTAGCACCAGACTTGCCTCACCACTGGATGAAGAGCTTCTCAACATGACCTCATCAGAAGTAAGGAGTACTTTCAGGGGAATTAACTTTCCCAAGGCAACCGGCCCAGACAGCATGCCAGGGAATGTATTGAAATACTGTACCGATCAGCTCTGTGAGGTGCTGGCCGACATCTTTAACTCCTCACTTACCCAGGCAACAGTTACCACCGGCCTGAAGACTGCCACCATCATTCCAGTCCCAAAGAGCTCTACAGTGACTGGTCTGAATGACTATCAGCCAGTAGCCTTCATCCCGATAGTCGCTAAATGCTTAGAAAAACTGGTCATAACCCACATCAAAACAACCATCAACATCAATGAGAACCCTCAACGCATACCACGAAAACCGATCAACAGAGGACACCATCTCCTCTGTGGTCCACACTGCTCTCACCCACCTGGAGTAGAAGGACTCTTATGTCTGTATGCTCTTTGTGGACTTCACATCTGCCTTCAACACCATGATCCCCCAAACCCTGATGGACAAGCTATTCACACTAGGACTAAGCCCCTCCATTTGCAACTGGGTACTAGGCTTCTTAATAAATAGACCACAGTCAGTGAGTATCACAACTTCTCTTCCTCCACCATAACCCTCAGCACTGGCTCCCCTCAGGGCTGTGTGCTGAGCCCTCTCCTGTTCACTCTTCTCATGTATGATTGTGTACTTACATCCAGGCTGTCATATTATAAAGTTTGCAAATGATACAGCGGTGGTGGGATGCATCACAAACAGCAATGAGTCCAGCTACAGGCAGGAAGTGGAACACCTGGAGAGCTGGTGCAAAGAGAATAACCTTCACATCAATGTGAAGAAGACAAAGGAGATGATCGTGGACTTCAGAAGGAACAAACACACCTACACCCCCGTGAACATTAGAGAATCTGAATCTCTGAATGTTTGTGACATTAAAAATAAATAAAAAAATAAAAAATAAAAACTGCAAATGAGAGTGATGTTATTATATATGAGTGCACTTCAACCACTTCACATCTACTCACCAACTTGGATCTGTGACTACCTCCCTTTGTGACACAGAGACACAACAGAAATCTACTGACTTCAGCCCCCGCATACATCATAAATCAAGTCAAGACATGAAAAACCTGTCACATTTCTGGCTCCAAAGGTTTTTGTGAAAAGATCTTGTGCCTTTTCTCGTTGTTCTGCTTTTTAAATGTGCCTTACTGCATATGCCACTTTTGCCTCTATACCAACATCAACTACTTCCTCATACAGTATACTGTGTACATTAACTCATATGCTGCTTTGCCACTCTTTGCAAATGTCAATGCTAGAACCTTCAGTTTATTTTATAGATATACTTTTTATACTTTTTTATACTACTATGCAAAAACTCAGGACAGTATTACACTTTTATTATTTCATTTTATGCTTATGTTCATTAAATGTTTAGTGTTTTAGTGTTGGTGTAAATTTTCATACTTTTATACTACTATGCAAAAACTCAGGACAGTGTTACACTTTTACTATTTTATGCTTATGTTTATTAAATGTTTCAGTGTTTTAGTGTTTAAATGGTTACTGTTGCACCGAGGGACTGAGAGAAACGCAATTTCAATCCTGTGTATGTCCTGTACATATTGCAGTTCTGACAATAAAGTTGACTTTGACTTTAAAGTTAAAAGGCTTTATTTTTTATGATTTTTTTCCATATCTAAGAGCAATTTTCTAAGAGCAACCCTTTATACACCTTTATTCAAGTTTTGAAAATCTCCAGTTATTTTTAAAAAATCTATTATGTTTGTTATAAGTCTGCAGTTGTGAAACTTGGCAAAAGCAATATTTTACTCACTACCAAGTCAAGTGTGTTGAATTTAGCTAGGACTGCCTCTTGTTGCCTGTTTGTGGTATTGGGGGACTTGTTGTGGAGGAGAGAAATGTCTGGTTTGGGAACTGTAAGCTTGATGTTTTGCTTTTTGCAGATGATGTGATCCTGTTCTAGCCTTAAAGCCATAATCATCAGTGAGTACTAAAGCAGTTTGTAAGCTGAGTGTGAAGGGGCCTGGATGAAAATCAGGTTCTAGCACAGTCTATGGCTCTTGGTCATTTTTCCAGGATTGAAGTAAGCCTCTGCTGTACATAAAAGACTAAAGAGCCCTGCATACTCCATCCGAAGCACGGAAATCAACTCTCATTGTCATAGTTGCATGACGAAAATGGCATAATTTTGTTCGAAGAGCAGCTTTGCCTGCATCTTACCATACCCATACCATACCATTTTATTTATAAAGCACTTTCAACAGGAACAAGTCCACACCAAAGTGCTGGACAAACAAACACGCAACAGGCAACACAGACAATGAAGTACAACACGAAAAACATAAAAACATTGCAGATCATAAATAAAACGATCCAATACAAATCAGCTGGCATTGAAAGCAATGGAGTAGTAGTGAGTTTTTAACCGGGATTTGAAAACCGAGAGGGAGGGGGCCTGTTTGATGAGCAGCGGTAACTCGTTCCAGAGTCTTGGGCCTGCTACAGAGAACGCCCTGTCACCTCTGCGCTTAAGGCGAGTTTCTGGAACTATTAAGAGTACCTGATCCTCTGACCTCAAAGCACGTGGAGGGACATATGGGTGTATCAGATCCGAGAGATAGGCGGGGGCGAGACTTCTCAACAAAAGGCCCGGGCCTAACTTTTTCTCACAGGCGTATGCACATATATTATGTGATTGGTCAGAAGTTTGTGAGTGCACTTGGGTATTCATCTGTACAACTCTTCAAACACACTATATTAGTAAAATGGGCAAAAAATCATGGATAGAGATCACATAGACATCATGTATGAAGGAGTCTGTCTGCTGAATAGTGTGGGGCTTTCTTCGTGATAGATTTGTGGCCAAATGATGGATTAATGGACAGAGTGGACAGTCTGGCAATAAGAAACCTGTGTGGTGACATATACTGCAGCAGGAGGGGTTTCCCAGGAGCTCTGTGTCTGTATCTCATGGACTATGAAATGCATATGCAAATACGAATGTCCCACAACCATGTGACCACACACTGACTGTTCAGCTTCAGATGGACTATGCACAGACCATAAGTATATGTGTGTCTTGTTTGGAAGTGCAGTAAGGATAAAGCGTAATCTGGACAGACAATCAAGGCTGTATCATTAGTTAAAATGTATGGATATCTCTGGTATGGATACTGTACTGAACTGTACTGTACTGAAGGTGCAGAAGAAAAGGAACAAAAAAAAACAACTTTTGGCCTTGGATAGCAAATTTAAATTATAGCAAATTGAGGAAAATAAGTTAACGTTTACATTTATTCAAACATCTCCTTTGTGCATATCCCCTCCTGTGTTCAAATCTATCCCTAATTCAAGGGAATGTAGGTAATTTTCATGCAGGTTAATGTAGGTAATAATTTGTGGTTATAAATAATTGTGGTACAATTCATAAGCACCTGTAACATGCCTTCTGTGTTAAAAGCAAGTAAGAATGCTCAACCTCACACCAGCCTCAGCTAATAAGGACATGCTGATGCTGATGTGGCCAGTCATGTTGCAACTATGAACACACATGCCAGCATCAACACACTGAAGAAGCATGCGTATGCACACAATGTTATGAGTCCCCTGAGCAAAAGGAAGCTTTTCTCTCTGATTGTCTCACATTAATGCCCATTAGTAAGGTGTATTGCAAGGTGTGTGGGGTTACTTCTCCCCAGCTAACAAGTAGGGTAACAACGTTAGGAACTGATAGGTTTTGGGAGGAGGGGTGCTGCACTTACATGTGCCCACACATGCCCTTGGGGTATCAATTGCAACCGCTGCTTCACCTTTGCCTCTATGACCTCCCCAACGATGTGTTTATTTACGCTGCTACATTGTCACACACATTCTGCCTGTCAGACACAAATGGCATGAGGAGGACCAGAAAGGGACACAAAGTAGTTAGATAATCAACAAAACACATAATAAACAGAATATGACTGAATTTTTCAAATATGATAGTTTCAGCTTTTGGGAAAGATAGGACCATTTTTTAAATTAGAGAAAAATTATCAGTAAGGCTTATGATGGGAGGTAAAGAATAATATTCAAGGAGGATGCCATGCTAACATGGCATTTTATCATACATAAGCTAATAAAATGTATAGATAGTTCATATTCTTCAGTATATTAATTTACTTAATAAGTAGATCATTTGCTGTATTTTAAAGGCATAAAAACAAACATGAACTTCAATGGAATAAAAACATAACTTGTTTTAATAGTTAACCTCATGATAAAATCTTACTGAATTCTAAGGAGGTCATTAAAGGACGTTGTGTCTCAATATCCAATCCACCTTTATCTTGCCAACTCTTCACTTTATTCACACAATTTATCAGACACTCCCTCCCCACTTTTCATTTTCTTCCGGCACTTCAGCTGATAATGTTATAACACATCATTGATGGGTCTTTGGATATGCAACATAGACTTTTACGAGTCTGTCAACCCCTTGATGAACTTTACCCAAACCTGTGGTGCAAGGAAGACAATGTTGCTGTGAAATAAAAGATTAGTTTGAACACTTAAATGGAATTTTCAATATCCCTGATTGGCAATTCAACTGATTAAGATTTTTTTAATGAAATGTTGACATAATGTTGACAGTAAACTGCTGTAAGCTGGACTTTACTACTACTACTAGTCTACTACTACTACTACTACCACTACTACTACTACTACTACTACTACTACTACTACTACTACTACTACTACTACTACTACTACTACTACTACTACTACTACTACTAATGTTAATAATAATAAGCGTGCAATGAGCATGCATCAGGATAAATAATAATAATAATATTCTTCTTCTTTCGGCTTTCCCTCTTCAGGGTTCACTACAGAAAGTCATCCTCCTCCATCTCACTCTGTCCTCTGCATCCTCTGTCCTCACTCCAACTACCTCCATGTCCTCTCTAACTGCATCCATATATCTCCTCTTTGTCTTTTTCCTGGCAGCTGCATTTCTAACATCCTTCTACCAATATACCCACTGTCCCTCCTCTGGACATGTCCAAACCATCTCAGTCTGGCCTCCCTAACTTTATCTCCCAGTTGTTCAACATGTGCTGTACCTCTGATGATCTCATTCCTGATCTTATCCATCCTTGTCACTCCTAAGGAGAACCTCAGCATCTTCATTTCTGCCACTTCCAGTTCTTTCTCCTGTCTTTTTGTCAATGACACTGTCTCCAGACCATACAACATAGCTGGTCTCACCACTGTCTTGTAAACTTTTCCTTTGACCTTTGCTGACACCTTTTTGTCACAAATCACTCCTGAAACTTTTCTCCATCCACTCCATCCTGCCTGGACTCTCTTTTTCACCTCTTTACCACATTCCCCATTTTCCTGGACAGTGGACCCCAAGTACTTGAAGTCCTGCACCTTTGTGACCTCTGCTCCTTGTAGCCTCACTGTTCCACTGGCCTCCCTCTCATTCACACACATGTACTCTGTCTTACTACGGCTGACTTTCATTCCTCTTCTTTCAAGTGCATACCTCCACCTCTCCAAGTTCTCTTCCACCTGTTCCCTGTTCTCACCACAGATCACAATGTCATCTGCAAACATCATAGTCCATGGGGATTCCTGCCTGACCTCATCTGTTAGTCGGTCCATCACCAGAGCAAACAAGAAGGGGCTCAGAGCTGATCCTTGATGCAATCCCACCTCCACCTTGAAGCTATCTGTCACTCCTACAGCACATCTCACCACTGTCCTGCTGTCCTCATACATGTCCTGTACCAGTCTAACATACTTTTCTGCCACTCCAGATTTCCTCATGCAATACCACACCTCCTCTCTTGGCACCCTGTCATATGCTTTTTCTAAATCCACAAACACACAATGGAGTTCTTTCTGACCCTCTCTGTACTTCTCTATCAACATCCTCAAAGCAAAGATGGCATCTGTGGTGCTCTTTCTTGGCATGAAACCATACTGCTGCTCACAGATAGTCACCTCTTGTCTAAGCCTATACTAATAATAATAATAATAAAAATTATTATTATTATCCATCCATCCATCCATCTTCTTCCGCTTATCCGGGGTCGGGTCGCGGGGGTAGCAGCCTAAGTAGGGAGGCCCAGACTTCCCTCTCCCCAGCCACTTGGAGCAGCTCCTCCGGGGAATCCCAAGGCGTTCCCAGGCCAGCCGAGAAACATAGTCCCTCCAGCGTATCCTGGGTCTTCCTCTGGGTCTCCTCCCGGTGGGACATGCCCGGAACACCTCACTATTATTATTATTATTATTATTATTATTATCATTATTATTACAATACAGAAGTTTAGTGTTTTTTTCTGATGTGTGACCAATAAAAAACACCAACAAAAAATGCAGAAAATTCCAAACCATGGTAAAAAGGAAATCACAAAATTGATCAAGAACTTGATAACACTTTACAGTAAGGCTCCACTTATAGGTGGCTAATGAAGCGTTTATAGATACATTATTAAATCCTCTATAAACACTTTATGAATCATTTATAATTGTTTATTATGCATAGATTATGGATGACATAGATACAAAACTGACCAGTTTCTTGCCAAATAGTGAGCTGAATCTACCACCTAAATATTTCATCTAAAACATTTCGGACTAAGTTCCTACCTTTAAGCACAACAAGCATTTGTAAACCTTTTTCTTTAGGATACAATTTTGTATTTTATCACTGTATTATAAGTATCTACAACTAATACTATACCCTAAAAATAGGTTTATAAATGTTCATTGTGCTTACAAGGTAGTAATTTAGTCTGAAATGTTGAATATAAAAACTATAGATTGACAGATTTGGCTCACTATTTGGCAAGAAAATGGTCAGTTTTGTCTCTCTGTCACCCTTAGTTAATGTATAATAAGCAGTTATTAATGATTTATAAATGGTTTATATAGGAATTAATATATGTCCTGTACCAGTCTAACATACTCATGCAATACCACACCTCCGGTCTTGGCACTCTGTCATATACGTTTTCTAAATCCACAAACACACAATGGAGTTCTTTCTGACCCTCTCTGTACTTCTCCATCAGCATTCTCAAAGCAAAGATGGCATCTGTGGTGCTCTTTCTTGGCATGAAACCATAATGTTGCTCACAGATAGTCACCTCTTGTCTAAGTCTATAATAATAATAATAATAATAATAATAATAATAATAATAATAATAATAATAATAATAATAATAATAATAATTATTATTATTATTATTATTATTATTATTATTACAATACAGAAGTTTAGTGTTTTTTTCTGATGTGTGACCAAAAAAAAACACCAACAAAAAATGCAGAAAATTCCAAACCATGGTAAAAAGGAAATCACAAAATTGATCAAGAACATGATAACACTTTACAGTAAGGCTCCACTTATAGGTGGCTAATGAAGCGTTTATAGATACATTATTAAATCCTCTATAAACACTTTATGAATCATTTATAATTGTTTATTATGCATAGATTATAGATGACAGAGAGACAAAACTGACCAGTTTCTTGCCAAATAGTGAGCTGAATCTACCACCTAAATATTTCATCTAAAACATTTCGGACTAAGTTCCTACCTTTAAGCACAATAAGCATTTGTAAACCTTTTACTTTAGGATATAATTTTGTATTTTATCACTGTATTATAAGTATCTACAACTAATACTATACCCTAAAAATAGGTTTATAAATGTTAATCGCGCTTACAAGGTATAATTTAGTCTGAAATGTTTAATATAACAACTATAGATTGACAGATTTGGCTCACATTTGGCAAGAAACTGGTCAGTTTTGTCTCTCTGTCACCCTTAGTTAATGTATAATAAACAGTTATTAATGATTTATAAATGGTTTATAGAGGAATTAATAACATATCTATAAATAATTTATTAGCCATCTACAAGGGGAGCCTTATTGTAAAGTGGTAACAATAACATAAATAGTTTATATTTTCCTAAAAATAAATGCATAAATATAGTTGACAGGTTTCAAATGTGCTTCTATTTGACTAGCTTTGTGTTCAGGACATTGTCTTAGTCATGGTGTTTGCTTAGGCATGAGGCTGGCATGACCAGTTCTGCTTCAAATATTCAATCACCAAGACATGCTAATGCGTGCGGCCCCATGTTATTAAAACACTGCAAATGCTGGCACCACATTCCTCCCAGGACCATGATACACTATTACTATATTAATAACCCCCAACTTCACTTTACAAGTTTTATTCATGCGCATATTCAGTGCGGACCTATCATGCTCTACCACATAATAGAAAGCCCTTTGTTTTTGTAATACTCACCTGAAAAGCACCATCCATCCATCCATCCATTATCTTCACCCACCTCTTCTTTTCGGGTCACGGCGGTCACTGGTGCCCATATCCAGCCATCATTGTGTGAAAGGCGGGGGACACCCTGGACCGGTCTCCAGTCCATCACAGGGACACATAGAGCCAAACAAGACAAACAACCATTCACTCTCTCACTCACACCTAGAGACAATTGAGAGTTACTAATCAGTCTAACATGCATCTTTTTTGTCTGTGGGAGGAAATGTAACCAGAGAAAACTAACACATGCACAGAGAGAACATGCAAACTCCACTCAGAAAGGCCCCCGGACCAGGATTTGAACCGGGGCCCCACCTTGCAAAAACATCTGTCATTTAGATATTTTTTATGTTGTAGCATGATCGTTATTTACCATGAATGGGACCATTATCTTAAAAAGAAACAGCAAAAGACAAAAACTATATCTGGTCATTGACTGGATAGTATATCTTTTGAACTTCTGGAACTAAGCCTTGAAATCAGTCTGTTGATAAATAAGAGAGTGAATGCTAATTGTATGGAGAGATGTACGTGTTCAAGCATTTAAAATATGTTAACAGGTATTACAGCTCAGAATTTTTAGTGTTTGCATACATGGAATGGATGAATGGTGTGTGTGGAGTCCTCAGCCAGCCAATCGCCGGGCAGGCTATCCATACTGATTAGTAGTAAAACTTTAATGGGGGATCCATACATATGTCTATCTATCAGCTTTATGAGGACGTTTATACAGGCAAGTTTCGCCATGCCAGTGTGGTCTGAAGACAGCCAGGACACAGATATTGTTCCACAAATACACACACTCACACACGTTCAGTGTCTTTTGCAGTCACAATGTCTTTAGGAGTGTCACGGGGACCAGTAGTGTCACTGCAATTCTAAGCGCCAGGAGCTCGAGACCCTAAATGAAGGCATCAAATGCTCTCATCCCCACTTGTAATAAAACCCAGTCAACAAGCCCCCGCCGCAGGCCACACATGATGGGCTTTTTATTTCCATTTGGTCTCTCCAGCCTACAGAATTAAAGCTCAGATTGGTGAATGAAGGACAAGGTGGCCTCAAGGACACTGCATGAGAAGTGAGGGATGAGACACAAAATTTATAAAAATCAAACACTCTCATAATAATAATAATTATTATTATTATTATAACAATAATGATGATGATAATAATATTTAAAAAAAATTGTCTACATGTAAAATGGTTTGAATCTGACTCTGTCAACAGCTTCAAGAATAACGTATGCTAATAATCCGTCACAAAAATCTTACAGCAGGTGACTTAAAGTTGCAGTATGTAGCTTTTTTTATAAACATATTTCTTCTCTCAGTCACTATTTTTTGTCAGAGTGATGTTAAACAGGTAATCTTTGAGATATACTATATTCCTCTGGCGTCTCCCGGTGGTTAAAATAGCATTTATAAAAACCAGAGCGGGCCGTTTTTGACCAGCCAATAAAAACAGAGTTATTTTCATGAACGAGCTTCCCCCGCCCTCCCCCCGCCTCTCCCAGCGGCAGCGCGCAGCAGCCGGGCGGGCACGCTCCCGTCTCAGTAGCTGTTTCAAGATGGCGGAGGTAGCGAGAGCTTCGAGTGCTCAAAGGATTGCCAAGCGATGCAGAGTTAGCAACTTTCCTGCTTGAAAAGTAAGTGTCTTTGCTTGAATCATGTGATAGCGCAAATGCCATGAAATTATCTACAACAGGCTAAAACCGTTTTCCGGCCTACAGCTGACGTGATGCTAATGGCAGCAGCTAACTCATTCAACCTCAGTATTGTTTTGATACGTGCATTTAGTTATCCTAACTTATTGTATTGTGGATCAGCGTGCAGATATGTTGAAAGTACTGTAACTGCGCTGTCTGTGTAAGAGAGGCATGATCACAACTAGCAATTAGCATATTGTCTGCAGATCATTTGGTGTTCATAATCTAAAAGTCTGTTAGTTGTACTACACAATATATGTTGTTGATGCATACATCTCAACCTCTTTGGACGTTTACCTGTATAAAGGGCCTCAAAAATTATTAATTTTTGGAATAAAATCTGTAAAACTTGCGGTGGGGTGGACGAGTTTGCTGCGGACATGAGCATGCAGTGAAGCAGGATGAAAGGAGAGCATAAAAAGTTCAAATTTTACTTCTAGCAGCAGAACAGGATGGAAGATGGCTGTTTGATGCTATTTTTTAAATCATCCTACATGCTTTGATATGTTAGATAAATTTGTCATTGTGTGATAAATGTGTTGAAAAGAATATCTGATTATTGTTTGAACTACATTATATGTTTTTATGCAGAGATGATGACTTTGGGGAAGGTCTCAGAAGTGAATTTGGGGAGACTCCCATTCAGGTTTTGGAAACAAGGTAAGTAAGGGGAAACTGTATTTATGTCAAGATTATTTTATGGTTTGCACTGCAACTAATATAACTGTGATCATAATATTATTACACAATTTTACTTCTAGCAGCAGAACAGGATGGAAGATGGCTGTTTGATGCTATTTTTTAAATCATCCTACATGCTTTGATATGTTAGATAAATTTGTCATTGTGTGATAAATGTGTTGAAAAGAATATCTGATTATTGTTTGAACTACATTATATGTTTTTATGCAGAGATGATGACTTTGGGGAAGGTCTCAGAAGTGAATTTGGGGAGACTCCCATTCAGGTTTTGGAAACAAGGTAAGTAAGGGGAAACTGTATTTATGTCAAGATTATTTTATGGTTTGCACTGCAACTAATATAACTGTGATCATAATATTATTACACAATTTTACTTCTAGCAGCAGAACAGGATGGAAGATGGCTGTTTGATGCTATTTTTTAAATCATCCTACATGCTTTGATATGTTAGATAAATTTGTCATTGTGTGATAAATGTGTTGAAAAGAATATCTGATTATTGTTTGAACTACATTATATGTTTTTATGCAGAGATGATGACTTTGGGGAAGGTCTCAGAAGTGAATTTGGGGAGACTCCCATTCAGGTTTTGGAAACAAGGTAAGTAAGGGGAAACTGTATTTATGTCAAGATTATTTTATGGTTTGCACTGCAACTAATATAACTGTGATCATAATATTATTACACAATTTTAAAATGTAGATGGTAAGGTTGTATGTCTAATATTGTTTATGAAATGTATTTCCACCAGATATTACGGTAGGCAGAAACAAAAACCAAAGTTTAATAGTTGTTTTTATATAATCCATCCATCCATCCATCCATTTTCTTCCTCTTATCCGGGGTCGGGTCGCGGGGGTAGCAGCCTAAGTAGGGAGGCCCAGTCTTCCCTCTCCCCAGCCACTTGGAGCAGCTCCTCTGGGGGAATCCCAAGGCGTTCCCTGGCCAGCCGAGAAACATAGTCCCTCCAGCGCGTCCTGGGTCTTCCTCTGGGTCTCCTCCCGGTGGGACATGCCCGGAACACCTCACCAGGGAGGCGTCCAGGAGGCATCCTAACCAGATGCCCGAGCCACCTCAACTGGCTCCTCTCGATGTGGAGAAGCAGCGGCTCTACTCCGAGTCCCTCCCGGATGACTGAGCTTCTCACCCTATCTCTAAGGGAGAGTCCAGACACCCTGCGGAGAAAACTCATTTCAGCCGCTTGTATCCGAGATCTTGTTCTTTCGGTCACAACCCAAAGCTCATGACCATAGATGAGGGTGGGAACGTAGATCGATCGGTAAATTGAGAGCTTTGCCTTTTGACTCAGCTCTCTCTTCACCACGACAGACCGGTACAGCGCCCGCTTCACTGCGGATGCTGCACCTATCCGCCTATCGATCTCACGCTCCAGTTTTTATATAATGTATTTCTTTATTGTTATGGCTTTTCTGTGCTGCAATTTTAGTGGACATAAAATTAGAATAATACAGATGCACAATATTGACAATAAATATCTTTGAAGCTTATTTTTTTTATTATTTTATTTTTCTAACCACGTCACAGAAAATGTACAACTTTATAAATTTAAGAATTTTTAAAAAGATGACTTAATTAAAATTCTGTGTTCATGTATAACATACACTTGCACTGAACGTACGTATTTTAGTGCGTGTTAAAAATATGATTTTGTCTATACTTTCGAGTTAGTCTCATTAACTTTTATTGAGAAAATTTATTGTACTGGTTCCCAAGTACATGTTTCTTTATTTCATGATCAAACTTGATTATTGTTGCTTTAATAAAATATGTAATGTGTTTCCTCAGTATCAATGTTAGTTTGTTTTTTACGTTTATATTTTTTTTGTTTCAGTATGTCTTCGCTAGACATTCACGACGACAATGATGAAAGTGACTTGTTATTGCATGTTCTCTCCGTGCATGCGTGGGTTTTCTCCGGTTTCCTCCCACAGTCCAAAAACATGCATGTTAGACTGATTGGTAACTCTAAATTGACCCTGGGTGTGAGTGAGACAGGTCTCTCTTGTAAATGATCTGTTTTTGCTATTATCATTAATAGGTCCCATATGTGATGCTTAATGACGTTGTTTTTAATCAAACCAACAGTATTTTGCTTAAAGTGTTAAGGCAAAGGAATCAGTTTTATCATAAAATGCTGACATCTGAAACTAACACTTTATCTTTCTGACAAACTAATCTTTTGACCCCCTTTCAACGTGTTGATGTCATTCTCACATCAACTTCTGATGCCATCCGGCCAATCAGAAAATAACACGTTTTCTGGGTCACGTCTCAGTTAAAACCTTCACATCTTACTTCTCTCTTCAGTTGCTGGAAGAAAGTTGACATGAATTGACTTTCTCTTTGAAGCTGAGAACTTGGACCAAGCGTCAACGGTCCAGTTCAACAGCCGAGTTAATAGCAAGACTGCTGTAAACTCACTTGAACTCTAAGTTCTATCTGAATGAGGTTCCTTCAAGGAATCCTTTATTCTGAAAATCAACCAGACTGCCGTTACTTCAGTGGGCCAAAGGCGGACGTGAGAAGCTGCAAGGTAAACTGACTGACCTCATCGGACTTCAAGGACCTGATCGCTCTTTGCAGACCGTCAAAGGTAAATTCGCTGATTGTTTGCACACAGATACGTCCAGCTGGAGACCGCACGGAGCACGTGTCATGTTCTGGTCATAAACATTCAAGATAGTTCACCCCCTCTTTTCCAACTTTCCTCCTTCTTATGCTAAAAACTTCCCTTTAAACTTTATATCTGTTGTCAGCAACAAACTAAGTTAAGAGTACCTGCAGAAGAAGTAATGTCATCTTTTACTTGTCTGTTCAAAATTTAAATCTGTCGATAGTTAAGGTATAGGAAATTTGATCAATCCAAACATGTACAAATGTGTGATGTAATTTAATGATTTGTTAATTAAATGATTAAGTTCATAAATTGACGTTTCATGTCTTTACATTCTCACCTCCAAGTCATAGAATTATAGGTATTAATCTAAAAAGAGAGAACTCGTGAATATTGATGATAAGTTTGTCAGGTGAAAACCTGATCGATCAATCTATCATCTGGAATATTGTACGGTCAGCAAAACTGACCGCTGCGATATCCCTACAGACGTTAATCCAGAGCCGCTCTCCACCACAGACCAGCAGACGCCGCGAGTCAGACTCCCGGAAATTATCCTGTAGCTAAAACGCTTAGAGAATCACGGCAGCAGATCGGCCCCCACAGGAACGCAGATCCAACGGCGATATCCTCCTGCACCGCCTCACCTCGTCCCAGCAGCTGTAGCCCCACGGCTTGACAGCCGAAAGCCGACACCAGCGACGAGGTCCACCTGCCTCTCGAGTGCAGTCCGCCACCTGGCCGCTACCCAACGGCCAACGCCCACAGGATCCAATGCCCAGAATGTTGGTTCACACGGTTCCAGCAGTCCGTAAGGTCCACGGCATGAAACCCACAATAAAGTGAGTTAATAGACTATATTAATTTAACCCGTTTTTGATTGTTTTGAGAATTGAATAGTTTGAATAGCTTGATTTAAGACTCCCGTGAAGTGCAGCGTCCATCCGCACGTCTGCACACGGCAGCCATCAGATTCAACTGACGTGAAAGAGAAATGCTTTGTAACATTTATCGAACTGCAACGCCTCGTAAACAGTTCTTTAGAGGAAGCCGGCTCGTCATTTGTGGGGAATGTGTGACACAGAGAGGCCGCTGTGAGGTCAGTTGGACTGACAAGCAGGCTGGAAGAAGGTGAGGATTTGCTCTCTGAGAGATGTTTTTGTTTTATTTCAAAACACAAAGCTCCACACACACACATTCCCCCAAGGAGTCATTTCTTGGGCTGCCTCTGCCGCGGGCCCTGATGTTGACTGTTCCTGGGCTGCGTCTGCTGGCGGCCCCTGGTAAAACGTTGAGCCGTCCATGGCTGACGTGTGGAATGCAGCTGTTCTCCGCTGGGGGGGGGTTGGAGCGGGGAGCTGCTGCTGCAGATGTGGAGCGCCGTTGCTGTTGTCACTGGCCACGACGGTCTCTCCAACCGACGGGGCGACAGGAGGAGGATTGTGACGTCATCAGGTGACGGACCGTCTCAGAAACCTCCTCGCTTCTTTGCGATTTCTCCAGCAACGTCCTGCAGTTTGCCAACACAGCGCATCCGGTATGACTGGGCCTTCCAGCAAGTCTTTCTGCAACCTCTCAGGCATGGATGGGACAAGGCGGAGCCAGGCTGTCCTCTGGATCATCGTCATCCAGGCGGCGGTGCAGGACAGACAGACTGTGGCCATGCGCAGAGGTTCAGGATGACATCAGCAGTCTTGCAGAGAGAGCTTTCTCCTCTGGCAGGTCTGTTTCCTCCAGCCTCGTTGAGATGTGATAGGCAAGCAGGGCGATATTACTATTTGCAACTGCTGCCTGAAACGAACAC
Organism: Garcialebias charrua; assembly: GCA_038048925.1. NCBI lineage: Eukaryota > Metazoa > Chordata > Actinopteri > Cyprinodontiformes > Rivulidae > Garcialebias > Garcialebias charrua. The sequence continues at coordinate 2,335 of JBBPBX010043235.1, read as the reverse complement.
TGGTGGGCTCTGTTTGAGAGCTGGATCACAGTCTGGTCGTGCTTCCCAGGAGGCACCGGTTTCTGGTCCATCCTGGAAGCTTTTGCCCCAAACACCTCCGCGAGGCTTGGCTCCAGTGGGGGCACCGAGGGAAAACTGAAAGTTATGCACCATAACTCATGTTCCCTGAAGGAAGGAAACAAGGTGCAACATACTTGCTATGGGAATTGCACCGCCACACGATTACCTGAAGGAATACATTCACGCCTTTACTGCATGGGCGTCAGCGTCGCGCCAGAGGCCCCGCCCTCTGTGCATTTAAGCGACCGACGCCCGTCCATCTTTCTCAAAAATTGCACTTCACCGAGCTTTTAGCATTGAAAGAGCCAGATATGTTGCACCTCGTTCCCTTCCTTCGGGGAACATGAGTTATGGTGCATAACTTTCAGTTTGGTCTCTCGGTGCAACATACTTGCTATGGGAACGTAATTCATTCACACCCTTGAAATGCTCAGCAAAATGCATGTGAGAACCTCCGTCCTAAAAGATGGGCATCTCCAAGCTGCTTACTACAAGGGATGCAAAGAGCAGATGCCAAGAGGAAAAAAGCCAAATGTGAGAGACATCCCCATGATGTCTCACATGGCCATGTATAAAACACCAATTAGAGACAGCCTAAGCGTGCTCCAGTAGTGTGAGTACTCATCAACTCCTGTTTCCCTTTGAGCATTCTGAGGGACAGGAGGAGCAATGTTCTTTTTTTTATTTATTACGGCACGACTGACAAGTGGAGCCCATCCTGATGTTGGAGATCAGTGAAGGAAAGGGGAAACCTTTCCATTATACATCTCCTAGGCAAAAAACATAAACATCAAGGGATACCCTTGTGAATGTTATTACTGCTTGTGTCGAGTCAAAGCAACCAAAGCCTTAGGCTTTCAGCCAGTACCTTTCAAAGGCCAGACTGAGAGTTACCACAACCCCGGACGTGGGTGTAGAAGCTGTCCACGTGCCTGAGTCAGTAGGTCCCTATGAGGAAATTGCCATGGTGTCCCCGACAACATTGAGATCAACTCCGGGAACCATGGTTTGTGTGGCCACCTGGGGGCTATGAGAATCAAGGAGAGAGCTCCCTGACGTACCCGTTCCAATGTTGCCCCGATCAGAGGGACAGGTGGAAAGGCATAGTAGAGCACCCCTGCTGGCCAATCATGTGCCAGAGCATCTATCCCCAATGGAGCATCTGTCTCCTTCAAGGAGAAGTAAAGGTCACAGTATGAGCTAGCTCTGCAAGCGAACAGGTCCACAGAGGCTCTACCGAAACGTGACCATACCTGTTCCACGATTCGTGGGTTCAGGTTCCATTCCGACGCCAAGAGAGGCCCTCTTGAAAGGGCATCTGCTCCATAATTCAAACCACCAGGGACATGAGTCGCCCTAAGTGATAGGATTCGTGGAGCACACCATGTGAGCATCCTCCGTGTCAGATCGAGGAGGGCTTGGGACCTCGTCCCTCCCTCTCTGTTGATGAAGAACACAGTGGTCCTGTTATCTGATTTTACCAGGATATGATGCCCAGTAACCAGACCTTTACTGAAGAAGTATTTCAATGATAGTAATACGGCCAGCAATTCCAGGAAGTTAATATGTAATTTGGCTTCCTGTTCGTTCCAAAGGCCGCAGGCATTCTGGTTTCTGCAGATCGCTCCCCATCCTGTTTTTGAGGCGTCCGTCGTGATGACTACATGGGATGACACCCTTCCCAGTGAGACCCCTTCCGTGAAAGCGGACAGATCTCTCCAAGGTTCCAGGGCCTTTAGACACTCTGGGTCTATCTTAAACTTTTCTGCTTGGTTAGGCAGAGCGGGTTGTATTTGTTGGTTTAACCATACCTGTATGGCCCGTATTTTCAATAATGTACGTGGCACACAAGGAATAGTTGCCGCCAAGAGGCCTAACAGGCGTTGGCATGTTTTCACAGGGACCCGATGGTCCAGTTTAAATTTTCCCAGGCAATGGCAAATGGAGGAAACTCTTTCCTTTGAGAGCCATGCTCTGTATTGGACAGTGTCAATCTGTACTCCCAGAAATACGGTAACCTGTGACGGAGTCAGATCGCGTTTCTGTAGGTTTATAAGAAAACCGAGAGACTCCAGGTGAGAGATCACCTTAAAGGAGTGTGACAATGCCTGCCTTCTGCTTCCAGCCAGAATTAGCAGGTCGTCCAGGTAATTCAAGACCCTGAGTCCTTGATTCTTAAGAGGGGTCAGGGTTGCATCCAGACATTTAGTAAATGTACGCGGAGCAGTCTTTAAACTGAAGGGTAAGGCTTTGAATTCAAAAGCGTTTCTTTCAA
>JBBPBX010043234.1:10928-28012 GCA_038048925.1 Garcialebias charrua | reverse complement strand
AACACACCCAACCTCCGTCCGCAATCCTGCAAAGCACATGACAGAACACAGCAACAAAATACACATGCATAAAGACTAATAATATTCATGACCTTGCAGTAGATTTCCATAAATAAACATACCCATACCTACAAATATATATACATATACATTCATATCACATATCCATCTACATATCTGCATATGATATCTACATATACATCCCTGCATCCATTTGTGTGTGGCTGTGAACATGCATAAGTGAATAAGGTTCCTCCAATAGAACATTCAGTAGCGACCGTGAAGCATCAGAGATCCGCCCCCCCAAGGCCCGAGGCAGACGAAGGGGCGATCAAAGCCCAAGACCCCAAGAAGGACCCCGAGCCCAGAGTCCCCAGGGCCACCCGAACAGGACGAGCCACTCACCCTCTCCCCAGATCTGACCAAGGGGGAGAACCGGACGAGCTCCACCAGCGACTACACACAATGACCCCCGGGAGGCCAACAGCGACAAACCCACAGGCCCCCGCCGGAGCCCGCTGCAAGAGCCCGCTGCACTGACGTAGCCCCAGGCCCGGACACCGAGGCCCGGGCACCGGGGACGCCCACCCCTCAGGCCCAGACCCGATAGGACCAGAGGACCCGAGCCCCACCAGGCAGCCACCAGGCCGAGCCGACACACGCCCAAGCGCCCAACCCCTGAAAGCGACAACAAGGGCCCCCAGCACGCCCACAGGCAAAAGGACACCCACCCGGGGGCCACGTGGTAGGAGCGCGACACCAAGTAGCCTTAGATGTAACAGAGAGGGGGCAGTCCAAAGCAGTTCACCTGCTGTTTTTAAGTCTCTTCTTAAAATCTATCTTTTTTCTTTGGCCTTTGGCACAATCTGAGATGTTTTGACTTTGTTTTATTGTGTTTATATTTTATTATTTTAGTACTGTTTTTATAGATGATCTTTCCATTTTATGATTGTATTGTATTTTATGATTGTGTACAGCACTTTGGTCCTGTGGGTGTAAAGTGCTCTATGAATAAAGTTGGTATGGTATGGTATGGTATGGTATGGTATGGTATGGTATGGTATCAAGTCTTGCCATACAAGTTACTTGTCAAACAGAAAGTACTGTACTGTACACAGTACACTTGTTGCTGTGTTCATCTGTGTTCATCTGTGACCATCTGCTCATACAAACTCATGTTCGTGCTGCTGTTTATTCCCACTATACTGTATTAGGCTTAGTGTATTACTAGTTGATGTTTTTCTTAGTTAGTTCTAGATGTTATTACTGTTTTTCTCTTTCATTTGTTGTTGGATGTAACTGGGACCTCGTGTACATAATCTCGTTTTCATCACATGTACCACATGCGGTGCAAATGACAATAAAGACTCTCTGACTCTCTGACTCTGACATTTGGACCTGATGGCTGAAATAACTCTGGAAAAGCCCAAGAGACGCATTAACACATGGAGTTCTTTCTTCCTGAACTTTGAGAAGAGTTTTATTGTGTATAAAGTTGTTGTAACTGCTGTTTCCAAGAGTATAGCCTAAATTCATTGAAATGTTGGGGTCCTCTCCCCTGCTGTGCTCTGGTCTTGATCAAATTAAAGCCCATCATGCTTTGAGGCAACGGCTGCAGCCCTGCAAGCCGGTCACATCACAACATCAGCCGAAAACCTGCAGCTCTGCTCTGTGTTAAAAACTGCTGAGTTATGGCTGCTGAGTCAGCATTCTCACCACTTTCCTGTTCATAGTTTCTTCAGTTTATTTTTTAAAACTACTTATGCTCCATTGATCTATTTTGCCCATTTATTATTCTTTTTTTTTTTCTTCTTTCTGCTTCTCCCTTCTTCAGGGGTCGCCACAGCGAACTAGTCGCACGAAGACTTGGCGATTGTTTTTACGCCGGATGCCCTTCCTGACACAACCACAGACCACCGAGCTACCACAGCTCTCTGTGTGGAGCAGAGAGCTGCTATCTAGGGTTCCCGGGGGAGCAGATGGTGTGGGTTAAGGGCCTTGCTCAAGGGCCCAGAGTGGGGCAGATGAGGGTGGAGACAGGTGTGACCGCTTCACTTATCCCACCCCCATTTTTGACGTTGTCGGTACCAGGGCTTTAACCGGCGATCTTCCGATCACAAGCTCACCTTCTTAACCTCTGCGCCACCACTCCCACATTTTACCCATTTATAATATGCAATATAATATATATCAACACATTCAGCCTGATTGGGAATTTTGTGCCAGTACGTTTGTTTTCTGTGACATTTCAATTCAATTCAGTTCCGTTTTAATTATAGTGCCAGATCACAACAAAGTTGTCTCAAGGCACTTTACAGGAACATTTAGACTTTTCAAATGAATCAACTACGGTAATTCAAATAAATTACGAACAGTTTCATCAAAAACATTGTTCTTTTTGAGATGTTCCTAAGCATTTTGCTACTTTTAGCTTTTAGCTATTGTCCCACCTCTTTAAGCTATAGTGTTGTAGTGATATAGGCCTCTGTCTTGACCTTCAAGTACACCTCTCCGCATCTCTCTGAAACTCTGGGTGTTGCACCTTCTTGGGGCTCTCGAGAAGACAGATGGACACTTATATATTTTAACAGTTATTATGAATTAATGGACACTAATTAATCAGATTGAACTTTCTCTTTAATGTGTGTTAATTCAGAATTGATCAAACAGTATTTTTGATCATTTCAATGATGATTTTACCAAGCTGGTATATTTTAAATATGACAAAGTTAAGAGAACATCTCAGAATGATCATGCTTTGAACTTTCTGCTCTAGGCAGAATAAGTGTCGAAAGTTGAAGGAACAATCCTTCGTATTTGTTTGAACTGTTTTTGTTTCAAAGGAAAAGTGCTAGACATAGCTTGCTTTTGGTCTCCCGTCCTTTCTACAAACAATGAATCAGTTCTCAAAACAAAGTACTGACTTTGTGCACATGCACCTGCATCTTCTCACGTATGTTTTCTATGTTTTGTCTACCCTATCATCTGTCACTCAAACTCACTCATTTGCAAAGTCACACCCTCTCTAGGGGTGCAACAACCAATCAGCAGGAAGTATGTGACTAAGTCACACCCCCTTCTTAAGGGGCACTTCCTGGTTTTTGAGTTAGAGTTTCGAGGAGTACGAACTGGCAACCTGCTCTCTCCTCTGGGAAAGCTGGAGACGTCCCGGTCAGGTGTCAACGACCCACGTCTCCGCGGGGATCATAGTAAAGCCTTACTTTGATCCATTCACTCTCCTTTCTGAAGAATTTGTTTTCTAAAGTTTTATTTTGAAAGTTCAACCAGTGCGATTGGCTCTGTTCCTGCCGGTGAACGCGTGCTCCCGCTCGTCTGACCCAGTCATACACGCACGAAGTCATCTGGACGCTCACTGGACCACACAGTCCGTTAGTGTCCACAAACTTCTCAGTCCTCACCTCGCAAGACGTCTCGTCACCAGGTAAAGAGGCGTTGTTTGTATGCTGCACGTGTCGGAAGTACAGCTAAGAGCCGTATGGGAAAGCTTGCCACCCTGGTTGGTTCAAAGTAAATAACTTTGGTTAACTTAGCTCCAGAACTCCTTCCTCCTATTTCTTATTTTTCATAAGTATTTAATCTGTCAAGTTTTGTGCCAACAGTTAAGTTTTAATTGTCTGTTTGTTTTAATTTGAATTCTTGTCAACATAGTTATTAAATCAGAGCTAATATCGATACAAATGTTTATGTAATTTTTGTGATAGTTTCAATAAAAGGTCTATTCTTTTGGTAGACCAACATAAATTGAAGTCTAAGCGTGAAATTACATTACTGGCTAATCACATCGTTAGATTTGTTGATTTATTCTGAAAAAGTTGAGACTCCGTGAACTTGGTGGCAAGTTTGTGCAGATAAAGTCTGCTCAGACTTGCACGTCTAAACTATAGGTAAGTCAGTAAACTGACAAATAACTCCTATATTGTTACATTTATTGGTGGCCCGCGTACGGGTCTTCTGAAAGATTAAATTGATAAGTTGTTTTTGTAGCTTATTTTTGTTACGGTGTTGTTGGCATTAGTTTTGCATCCTGGTTTTGGTCTTATAAGAATAGTTCTGGCTGGTGGAGTGTCCGGGAGTTGCTGATCGTGGCATTGTCTGGATTATTTTGCCGATAGAATTATTTTATATTTCACATTTCAACGTCTGTTTGAAGCTGCTGAGTGATAAATGTTTTGTTTGTTTTTGTGAGACGTTTCATTACGTGTCGCAGGCTGCTTGCATTGTTCATTTTGTGACCGCCGTGTCACCACTGCTTCATCTTGTTACATCTGCGGTTTGCTGTTGAAGGTCTGTTTCACAAATTTGCTGCTCCATTTTACCTAATCTGTTACAACGTGTTTGCCGAGGTTCGGGAAAACCCACTCCGCTAGTTTGGACCGGACTGTGTTCTGGTTCCGTTCGACGTAAAGTCCGTTTGTTGTACACAGTTAGAGTGCTGCCTCCCCTGGGGGCGTGAGAGTTAGCTTGGTTGTGTTTTAGCTCATTGACAGTATTTTCTGCGGTGTAAAAATACGTTTATTTTGTGGAAGAGAGTCCAGTACTTTGGATCGAGCTACTGCTAAACGGTACCGACAAGATGGCTGCTTAAAACGCTGTGATTGGTCCATTGTGTGTCGCGTTCAAGAACGTTGGTTTCTGTAGACTCTGGTTGTCAGATTCATTTTTGCACACATTTCTAACAGTTTATTTGTGTTGTTTGAGTTCTATGCGCGTGATATCGTCGAAGACTGGCTTAACCGCGGTGTTTTGCGATATTTATGACTGTTTTAGAACGTTGAAAAGACCGTTCCACGCTTTTGTTCGACTGACCGCAGGTCCGTGAACACACCGCTCGAACGGCACGTCACTAGTGGGTGGCGTTAGGTTTGGAAGACACAGTTTCCCATGAACACTTGGGTTTTAGAACTACAGTTCTGTCTTCGCTGTGATTGGTCGATTACGCTGTATGTGTTGACGCATGCGCAGTGGGCGAAGCCCCGCTCCCCGTCACTTTTTACTTCAGCTACTTGTCCCGGACGAGTTTCCGTGCTTGTTTGTCCATTACTGTCTTTAAAAAGACTGTTTAATCGCGGTGTTTTTGAGATTTTAGTGGGTGGACAGGGCCGGTTGCTCTGAAAAACTGCCGATCGCCATGTGACCAGGTCACGTGACACCGATTTTGCCGGTTTTATGAGGACCGACCTTATTTCTTTTAAACGCAGTTTAAAGGTTTCACAGTTCAACCGATTTTGCTCACATGATTTCGTTTTGTGAGCCTGGGTTCTGGAGCTTATCACGTTACGCTTTAGATCTGTCTGATTGATGCTTTTCATCCGTGTTGGATGTCTGTGTGGGCTGAAAGCTACGGCTGCGCTCACTGGTGATAACAGCGCCTCTATAGCGGTCAGATAGAGAAATTACAGTCGCTGTGATAAACTCACTTCCAGCGCTGTGACCCCTGCTGGTTACATTAGAAGACGCAGTCTTCCTGTAATGTGTACATGGTAACTGTTCCTGTTTTAAACGGGAAACATTTTGAGAATATTGTACTCACAGCACACTTTAATTTGATTTTCACATATAATCAAATGTTGATGGCAGAACAGTTACACAGATTTAATACAGACATGTCTGTTGTTGATAAAATTTGACACTTTTATCATTGATTCTGTGCAAAACAAACTGTCTGTTTTTATTTTTATTTTAAACTGCAAGTTTAAAATATCACACATGAGGCTTCTTTTGTCTTGGTTTTTCACAAAAAATCTCAAAACGACAGCCGTTTTTGTTTGACCTTGTCACAGGTCGACAAATTACTAAACATCACTGACTTTTATTTCATTTAACATCTTGGATGTTTTCTGAGCAGCTCATACACTTTGCATATTTGCAAGCTGCGATATGAGACCCACTTTATTTGATTTTTCACAGAACATCTGTACAAAGATGGACGTTCAAACAGGTGAACCACCTGAGGGGGGCTCCTCTCCTATCTATCCTAGATGGATGGATGGGGGCCTTGGGATTCCTGCCCGTGCTCCCCGCATTTTGGGGGAATCTGCCTCATCGTATGCTAATTACTTAGCTGCTAGGAACGTCCATCAGGATAAGTGGGAAAATCCCCTGTCATTCTACGACAGGCTAATCTCGGTCTACTCCGGGGGCAAAACTATTCCTGGACTAGAGGAAAATATGGAGTTTAAACGTCTTTTCATTATGAATCTTATGCCTTTTCAAATGAAATGTGTTCATTTCAAGGTTGATTGCAAAAAAGATTCTATGGAAGTGATAAGACAATATGCTGCGTCAGTTTTTGAGGCCGAAATACAACCTAGGATACCATCAGAGGGTTGTACAGGTCAAAAGGTCACATCCCACTCGCAGGAAGTAGTAGAGGTTCCCTCTCCTTCAAAGTGCGAGAGGTCACAGGTTTTTCATAATAACATACATCAGCATGGTGCTACGAGCTGTAGGAGTTCTGAACCCCCTGCCCCTCAGGTTGAAAACCTTGAGAGGAGCAGAGAACCACACAAGGTAGGTGTTCGCCCTCCAGATGAACCCAGATGGTCCGGATCGAACCAAAAGAGTTCTCTCATGGATCTCACTGTGGGTGAACTTCGAGAGATGTTGATGTCTGGGTACCGTGACCCTTTGAAAAGTGGTCTGTCCCGACATGTGCTCCCGAGAAGCGGCCCTCCTGCCCCTGCCCCGCTCGAGACATGCAATGAGTCACACATGCTCCAGATTATGGAAACGGCGCCTCCGCGCGAGAACGTGACTGAGGTTGTGAGTTGTTTGTCAAATGATTTGAATGTTACAGTGGTTGACCACGCTGACACAACGTATGACGTTGTCCTTGATGATAACACAAACAGCCTTGTTCCACCTGATGAAGCGACGCGCAGCACTGCCTTTTGCAGCAACTTAGTGCACACAGTTGACATCAACAACGTCAACACTGACATAAATACTGACAGCGAACAAATTGCTGAGAATCCACATCCTGAAGGTCATGAGGCAGACAGCCATCATGATGCTGACAGCGACGATGATTACACAGACAGAGTCACACGTACACAGACACGTGTGGAAAAACCTGAACGGTTTCTGTGTCACTTTGTACGAAGGGGTAATGCTAAGAGAGCTTACCTCCCACTCACATTGGAAGGGGTCCTAGAGCAAGAAGCGCTCCTGGTTAGCGGCTCAGACGTGTCTGCCATGTCAGCCGAACTGTTTGAGGAGCTAAGGACCGCCGCTAACGATGTTGGCAGGCGAATACCCTTTGTGAGATACACTTATGGTGAGCAACAGGGCCTCGCAAAGACGAGAACAACCCTAATAGCCATGGTTCACATGCGGATTGGCGAAATGTCACTATACCATCCGGTATATGTGTCTGAACTTGACTCACTCCAGACTCCATTTGTGGTTGGCCAAGATTTTATAAATCGCTTTGAAGCGATTATAAATTATGGCAATCAGACATTGTGGACCACAGTGAGCAGTCCACTGCCAATCGTGGTACCTCCCCAAGGTCAGGACACTGACTGTCTAACAACAGGTACCGCTGAGGTCACATGGGATTCCCCAACCGAGACCACAGACCCGGTAAGTGAACCTTCAACTACAGGTGAGACAGAGGAGACTCAACAGTTGGACCAGACTCTGGACCAACACGAGAACCTCCTCTGCGAGCTGACACCTTCAGCACTCGCTGACCACTTCCTACCACAGGTAGAAGAAGGTGTGGAGATCCAAGAGTCCCACACCGATGACGCTGTACTGTCCTGTGGGACAGGTAATTCGGCATACAGCCAAGTTTTCAGTGAAGTCTTGGTTCAAGGACATCTGAGCCCACAAGGTGACAGTCTACTACACGCTGACAGTCACTTGGACTTCATTGTTACAGATTTTGAGGACCCCTCCTCTAACAGAAGGGGGGCAGACTCACACTTCCTACCACAGGTAGAAGACGGTGTACAGATCCAAGGATCACACACCGAGGACGCTGTACTGTCCTGTGGGACAGGTAATTCGGCAAACAGCCAAGCGGTCAGTGAAGTCTTGGTTCAAGGACATCTGAGCCCACAAGGTGACAGTCTACAACACTCTGGCAGTCACTTGGACTTCATTGTTACTGATTTTGAGGACCCCTCCTTAAACAAAAAGGGGGCGGACTCACACTTCCTACCACAGGTAGAGGACGGTGTAGAGGTCCAAGGATCACGCACCGAGAACGTTGTGCTGTCCTCTGGGACAGGTAATTCAGTTATCAGCCAAGCGTTCGATGAAACCTTGGTTCAAGAGCGTTTGAATCTAGAACTGCTCAGAGATGACATAGTTCTTACAGACTCAAAGAGCACCTCTTCATTCATGAAGTGGCAAGACATACATCACAACGACGGAGACACGCCTACGACGGCGCCGACCGTTGTGACACACCTGCATTACGCAGAAAGAGGTAAACGCACAGAGACATTCGGTGGTATCGTTTCGTGTTGGAACTCATCCCCAAGGACAGGCGATGACTTCCAAAAAGGGGGACTGTAGTGATATAGGCCTCTGTCTTGACCTTCAAGTACACCTCTCCGCATCTCTCTGAAACTCTGGGTGTTGCACCTTCTTGGGGCTCTCGAGAAGACAGATGGACACTTATATATTTTAACAGTTATTATGAATTAATGGACACTAATTAATCAGATTGAACTTTCTCTTTAATGTGTGTTAATTCAGAATTGATCAAACAGTATTTTTGATCATTTCAATGATGATTTTACCAAGCTGGTATATTTTAAATATGACAAAGTTAAGAGAACATCTCAGAATGATCATGCTTTGAACTTTCTGCTCTAGGCAGAATAAGTGTCGAAAGTTGAAGGAACAATCCTTCGTATTTGTTTGAACTGTTTTTGTTTCAAAGGAAAAGTGCTAGACATAGCTTGCTTTTGGTCTCCCGTCCTTTCTACAAACAATGAATCAGTTCTCAAAACAAAGTACTGACTTTGTGCACATGCACCTGCATCTTCTCACGTATGTTTTCTATGTTTTGTCTACCCTATCATCTGTCACTCAAACTCACTCATTTGCAAAGTCACACCCTCTCTAGGGGTGCAACAACCAATCAGCAGGAAGTATGTGACTAAGTCACACCCCCTTCTTAAGGGGCACTTCCTGGTTTTTGAGTTAGAGTTTCGAGGAGTACGAACTGGCAACCTGCTCTCTCCTCTGGGAAAGCTGGAGACGTCCCGGTCAGGTGTCAACGACCCACGTCTCCGCGGGGATCATAGTAAAGCCTTACTTTGATCCATTCACTCTCCTTTCTGAAGAATTTGTTTTCTAAAGTTTTATTTTGAAAGTTCAACCAGTGCGATTGGCTCTGTTCCTGCCGGTGAACGCGTGCTCCCGCTCGTCTGACCCAGTCATACACGCACGAAGTCATCTGGACGCTCACTGGACCACACAGTCCGTTAGTGTCCACAAACTTCTCAGTCCTCACCTCGCAAGACGTCTCGTCACCAGGTAAAGAGGCGTTGTTTGTATGCTGCACGTGTCGGAAGTACAGCTAAGAGCCGTATGGGAAAGCTTGCCACCCTGGTTGGTTCAAAGTAAATAACTTTGGTTAACTTAGCTCCAGAACTCCTTCCTCCTATTTCTTATTTTTCATAAGTATTTAATCTGTCAAGTTTTGTGCCAACAGTTAAGTTTTAATTGTCTGTTTGTTTTAATTTGAATTCTTGTCAACATAGTTATTAAATCAGAGCTAATATCGATACAAATGTTTATGTAATTTTTGTGATAGTTTCAATAAAAGGTCTATTCTTTTGGTAGACCAACATAAATTGAAGTCTAAGCGTGAAATTACATTACTGGCTAATCACATCGTTAGATTTGTTGATTTATTCTGAAAAAGTTGAGACCCCGTGAACTTGGTGGCAAGTTTGTGCAGATAAAGTCTGCTCAGACTTGCACGTCTAAACTATAGGTAAGTCAGTAAACTGACAAATAACTCCTATATTGTTACAGTGTTGTCAGTTTTAGTAATCATTTAGCTACCATTCTGTTTCGTTTAACTTTTGGCTAATGTTAAGCTGCAATTTTAGCTTCTGTTTTGCTCAGTTCAATGTATGCTTTGCTACTTTAAGCTGTAGTTTTGTGAATTTTAGCTTTGGCATCCGTTTTGTTACATTTAGCTGCTGTCTTGATCATTTTAGCGTTAGTCTACCATTCTGTTTCTTTTAGCTCTTAGCTGATGTTTTGCTAATTTTAGCTTCTGTTTTGCTTATTTTAATTTTAGCATGTGTTTTGCTATTTTTATCTGCAGTCTTGCTCATTTTAGCTGTTTTTCACATCTGTCTTGACAGTTTTAGCTTACAGTTTTTCAAATTTTGACATCTGTTTTTTTTTTAAGTTTAGACATCTGTTTTGCTATTTTTAGTCAGAGTCAGAGAGTCAGAGAGTCTTTATTGTCATTTGCACCGCATGTGGTACATGTGATGAAAACGAGATTATGTACACGGGGTCCCAGTTACATCCAACAACAAATGCAAGAGAAAAACAGTAATAACATCTAGAATTAACTAAGAGAAACATCAACTAGTAATACACTAAGCCCTAATGTAGTGGAAAAACATCATTATAAACAGCAGCACGAACATGAGTCTGTATGAGCAGATGGTCACAGATGAACACAGCAACAAGAAAACAGATCAGCATCAGCATGATGTGATATTTTGCAGTGTTTATTCTTATTATTTATTTATTCATGAGTCTAACAGCCTCAGGGTAGAAGCTGTTCCTCAGTCTAGTGGTTCTACATTTGATGCTCCTCAACCTCCGTCCTGAGGGGAGTGGGGCAAAGAGTGAGTGTGCTGGGTGAGTGGGGTCTTTCATGATGCAGGTGGCTCTTTTCCTGCATCTGGAGGTGTAAATGTCTGTGATGGTGGGGAGACTGACTCCAACAGACTTCTGTGCAGCCTTCACCACTCTCTGTAAAGCTTTTCTTTCTGCAGCTGTGCAGCCTCCATGCCACACGTTGATGCTGGAGCACAGGATGCTCTCCACTGCACACCTGTAGAAGGAGGTGAGAACTGGGCTGCTCAGACCAGCTCGTCTCAGCCGTCTGAGGAAGTAGAGTCTCTGATGACCTTTCTTGATCAGGCTGGTGGTGTTGTTGCTCCAGCTGAGGTTATCATTCAAGTGTACACCCAAGTATTTGTAGCTGGAGACCACCTCCACCGCAGATCCACCTATGTTCAGTGGGGCATGGGTGTGTTTGTTCCTTCTGAAGTCCACAATCATCTCCTTTGTCTTCTTCACATTCATGTGAAGATTATTCTCTTTGCACCATCTCTCCAGGTGTTCCACCTCCTGTCTGTAGCTGGACTTTTAGCTGCCGTTTTGCGCATTTTACTTGACGCATGTTTGCTAATTTTAGCAACTGTTTTGCTTTTTTATAGCTTGAACAGCTCAGTTTTAGCTCACTCAGATTTCTCCCAGCATTAGAAAATACAATTTTCTTGTTTCATCTGATCGTAGCAGTGAAGCGCTAAGAGGGTCGTCGTAACGCTTGGAGACTGTTGTGATGAAATGACATAAAAATTATTTATTTATTGCCAGAGTATCGCAGAAGACAATATGGCCGACACAAATAGCCAGAAATGATGACCTGCCTGATGGTTTATCAAAAGTCTGTTTTTGTTTTATTATAATAATAATAATAATAATAATGAATTCATAACGCACTTTTCATTAGTGCAAATCTCAAAGTGCTACACACATTGAATGCTACACACATTCATACACCGGTAGCGGCAGACTACCATGCAAAGTGCTTTCCAGTCCTACCGGGAGCAACTCGGGGTTAAGTGTCTTGCCCAAGGACACAACAACACATGGTGTGGGGAACCGGGATTTGAACCGCCAACCTTCCGATCGGGAACATACATTTAGATCACTCTAAATTTTAGAAATTAAACTGGAGGTTATGGTGAAGGCAGTGATGACCTTTATGAATGAATCTGCTATTAACATAAAGAACTTCTTGAATGAGATGATTTATGGTGCATGGTCCTTTTCTTTTCGGCCTGTTGGAGAAGTCCAAAAGTTCAGTGGTCAACATCACGTGCATTCATGCAGATCAAACTGGGTGGTTGTTAATAACCATCTTACAAATCATTAGGCCTTTTTCTGAGCTTCATCGTCTCATCTGTGGCTCACCAGGATCAAAACATCCCCTGCCTCATGCGTTTGACGCATGATGTTTTTACTTGCTCCATCTGTTGATGTGTCACTTATCTTAGGGCTACAAAAGACACCGTGCGGTTTAAAACGCTGGCAGGTACTTTTAGATCCACGTTCTTAAAAGCAAGCACGCGTCAAAACCGTTAATTATCTAAATGAACCTGCAGGTTTAATGAAAAGCCTGGTTTGCACAATAATTTCCCGTGCCAGTCAGGAAAGCGATCAAATTGTTCTTATCAAAATAAATACAGGTAGCAGCGCCGCAGCTGCCAGTTCTGCGAAACCTTTTCAACAAAACGTAAACGCCTCGCTTGGAATAAGTGCAAAAATTAGACGTGAGCTGATCGTTTTTATTGGGTACAACAAGAGTAATCTAAATGTATGAGGCTGGAGACAAACAGCACTAATTATGTTTATTTTTAGAGTAAAAGAAAATGATGGTTAAAACACATTCTGATTAAAGGCTGGAGGGAAAAAAACTGAATATTCGTTTCACTGCAGCAGGAAAGGAAACGGCTCTGGAATAAAACAGCCATGATGTCCTCGTTTGTCCTTCTGGAAGGACTCCTAAAGTCCAGGACCAGACTGATGGATTCATTAACTCTTGTCTTCTTTAGAAGGTTCTGATTAATTTCTGTTGAGACCATTTGACTCCTGATTCTCATTAATTCAAACCAGACGACGCACCTGACAAGTGATAAGGAAAACGTCAGGCCTTTATGTTAAATAAAAGAGTTCATTAAAGCCCTGACCTTCTCTAAAGGAAAACACATTTTAGACCAAGATCCTCTAATGTTAAGAAATCATTCAAACCTTGAAAATGACACACACTGTCATATTGCCACACTCAAAGTGTGTGTTGTGAGGACTCTCAGCTACTACCACATTAAATCTTAGCTCATTATATGTAGCATTAACTAAATTATTGCTATTTTTGTGGTGAATGTTGATTGGCTGTGGGGTAGATGTACAAATAATGGTTGATTCTGAAAAGTGTCAAGAAAATCCAGGCAGTGGTTTAAGAGCTGACGCACAATGACTTCAAATAGCAAATATTTAAACAAAAAACTTGCAATATCTGTAAAATTGTTACACATGTGTATTGTTAAGTCGGTTAACAGTCATCTTGAATTGACTGAAAAATTGACTGTCTAGAATGGAAGACGTCAAGTGCGCCGCAGTACAGCAGCACTGATGAGAGCTCTGCTTCGGCTCTCGCTAATTTTTTTTCCTGTTGTTTTTATTTTAACATTTTGCGCCTACACTGCGCACCCACGCTACGGGTATGACCTTGACACACTTTTGGAGTTTTATGTGTCGATGCCTTGCCATCCTGCCATCGTGGTTCAGTTCCTGGCCCCCTCCCCGCCACAGGCTCAGGCCTGTCACTGCAGCCGTCTCCATGATCCTCCATCTGCCTGCACGGACCATACTCTACGAAGCAGTTTGGTTCCACAGAGAAATTTGGATGCTGTTTCTGCTGGACCCGGTTCTGGAGTGCAGTCATCATCCATTACCACAGTCGTTATTATCATCATGCTACTAACAGGACCGTGCTGCTAACAGAACCTCACTGCCAGCAACACCATACTGCTAACAGGACCACGCTGCTAACAGTACCACATGCTAGGAGTACCACTCTGCTAACAGAACCACGCTGCTAACAGTACCATGCTGCTAATGGGACTATGCTGCTAAAAGTACCACGCTGCTAACAGTACCACGCTGCTAAGAGTACCACTCTGCTGTAGTGGGCATGACCGATACACCTTTGTATTTTTGAACTGTTCCAGAGATGACCTTTACTGACCTCTCAGTAAAACAAGACATTTACTACAAATTATTCCATTAGTTGTAATCTGAGAACATAGTCACCAAAAGAGACTATTGGCTTCTTTAGTTTTACTCTAATGTAATCAAAAGAATAACATTTTGTAATTTTCATGATGTGTGCTTTTAGGCTGTTATTCTGTAATGTGAAACATCACTGTGTCCACTGCTGTGTGAAAGTTGAGTGCTCAGGTCAAAGAGACCCGGCCGTTTTGTTTAGAAAGGCAGAAGACAGTTAATCCGTTGTTTTCATGAGAATGACTCCAGTACTCTGTCTTTTCCTAAACATTTTCACTCCGCTCTGAATTTCACCTTGAATCGTGATAACAAGTGAACTGCTCGACTGGTTCTTTTTGGACCAATGGGGAAGAGACAAGTCTCTCTCATCTCAGAGCTTCTACTAAGGGTTCTAAGTTTTGCTGAAACTGTTAGTTCCTGTGAGGAAGGAGAGATGTGAACTTTCTCTTCAAGCTGTGGTACGTTTGGTCAAGAGCTAAGGACCTTCGTCTTCAGTAAAGGCTGATAACATGCTTGTTATTAGTCCACTTAGAACCAAGCGTACAAGCTCAGAACTTTGAATTAAATTCCTTTCTGGAATAAGTTATCTTGAAGTCAACCAGGAGCTGACAACATTTTCTGATGATCGACGCGGATCCCAGGAGACGTTGAAACGTAAACGAGAACCGGTTCGGACGTGCTGGACCTGCAACGATTCTGTACGCCTGAAAGGCTGGTGTCATCTCTTTATCAGACTAGTCGTCAAAGGTAAAGAGCTGTTTACAAACGTACCTGGATTTCAGCAGAAATCTGATGGGAAGTGTCACTTCTGGTAACATGCTCAAGACAATTTCCTTTAAACCATCTCTCCATCTCTCCTCCTATTTCCTTTCCCCTCAATCTATCTGGTAACTATTTAAGCTAAAGAGCCACAGACTAAGTATAATGACATCCTGTATTTATGTCTGTTGTTACAATTTAAATGTGCTGACGTATTAAATTGCAAGAAAGTGAAATCATGTCAATCAAGATCAAAAAAGGCGTTCAATACAGGATCAACTGGACTTTATTTGTTGCAGAAAACGTTTCGACTTCTGTCCAGAAGTCTTTTTCTGCAACAAATAAATAATAATAATAATGTCTTTTCCTGTCATCTGCGTATGTTTCCCATACACAGACGAAATTCGTCTCTGCATTTAACCCAACCACCTACCAGGTGGTGCAGTGAGCAGCCCGAAAGCGCCCGGGGAGCTGGAGAAATAGGTGTGCACTCATAGACACCCCAAGATGGGTAGTGGCCGGGACGCGAACCCGCATCCTTCGGGTCCCAAGTCAAAAGCCCTGCCACTAGACCATCTTGGCTCCAGTTGATCCTGTATTGAAGGATCCAGTTGATCCTGTATTGAACGCCTTTTTTGATTTTATCATGTCCTGGATGACTGAGAATCTTCACCAGCACATGTCAATTAAGTGTAATGGTGTTAATTTAGTTGATTTGTTTTAAATAAATGGTAGTGTCTTTGACATACCAAACTAAGTTAACGTCTCTGTCACTTAATGGCTTTATTTATTTATCCATCATAAAGATCACAGAAATATTGGGTAAACTGAAAAAGAAAAGAATCCCTGAAATTACTATTCAATCGGAATAAGTAGCTAATTAATTAAGGATAAAGAGGTCAGCTTAATACTGACCCTCCCCTAAAATTCTTTACATCTGGGTGGCACCGTATGTGTTTAAAGACACAATATGGTGGTTACCCTCATGTTTGCTTCACTGCTAACAGAACCATGCTGCTAACAGGACCACACTGCTAAGAGTACCACTCTGCTAACAGAACCACGCTGCTAACAGTACCATGCTGCTAACAGTACCACTCTGCTAACTGTACCATGCTGCTAACAGGACCACGCTGCTAACAGAACCATGCTGCTAACGGGACCACGCTGCTAACAGAACCATGCTGCTAACGGGACCACGCTACTAACAGTACCATGCTGCTAGCGGAACCACGCTGCTAACAGTACTATGCTGCTAACAGGACCATGCTGCTAAACACACTGCTAACAGTATCATGCTGCTAACGGAACCAAACCACTAACAGTACCATGCTGCTAACGGGACTACACTGTTAACAGTACCATGCTGCTAATGGAACCACGCTACTAACAGTTCTATGCTGCTAACAGTTCTATGCTGCTAACGGGACCATACCGCTAACTGTATCATGCTGCTAACGGAACCACACCGCTAACAGTACCATGCTGCTTACAGTACCATGCTGCGAACAGGACCATGTTGCCAACAGTACCATGCTGCTAACGAGACCACACCGCTAACAGGACTATGCTGCTAACGGAACCACACCGCTAACAGTACCATGCTGCGAACAGGACCACGCTGCCAACAGTAGCATGCTGCTAACGGGACCACACCGCTAACAGGACCATGCTGCTAATGGAACCGTGCTGCTAACAGTACCATGCTGCTAACGGAACCACACTGCTAACAGTGCTGCTAACAGTACCATGCTGCTAACAGGACCACACCGCTAACAGGACCATGCTGCTAACGGAACCATGCTGCTAACAGTACCATGCTGCTAACTGTATCACGCCACTAACTGAACCACTCTGCTAATAGAACCACGTCACTACGCTGATGTACAAAGTAGATGTATTTCTTTTTCACTTTTGGTGCTTTTTTGGTACTTTTGTTGCATGCTTTTTTGTTGTTGTATTTGTTGTTGCATTTTTGTTTGTTTGTTTGTTTTTTCTGTTTGTTTGTTTGTTTGTTTGTTTGTTTGTTTGTTTGTTTGTTTTTGGGGGGCAAGTTGAGCTAATTATTCTCATCCTGAGCATTTCATTGCATTGTTGACCTACATACGACAATAAACAATAAACCTAAACTTGTCTTCTTGATTCCAGAGAACCTTTGACATGTCTGTAGTAAAGAACAGTTCCTGCTTGTGAATCCAAACGTACAATAAGAACAAATCAGAACGTTCCATTCTGACTGG
>JBBPBX010043233.1:0-28012 GCA_038048925.1 Garcialebias charrua | reverse complement strand
TCATTTAGTGAATTCATGTCATTCAGTGAATTCATGTCATTCAGTGAATTCATGTCATTCAGTGAATTCATGTCATTCAGTGAATTCATGTCATTCAGTGAATTCATGTCATTCAGTGAATTCATGTCATTTAGTGAATTCATGTCATTCAGTGAATTCATCTCATTCAGTGAATTCATGTCATTCAGTGAATTCATCTCATTCAGTGAATTCATCTCATTCAGTGAATTCATCTCATTCAGTGAATTCATGTCATTCAGTGAATTCATCTCATTCAGTGAATTCATCTCATTCAGTGAATTCATGTCATTCAGTGAATTCATCTCATTCAGTGAATTCATGTCATTCAGTGCTTTTACATCAAACTAAAAGTTCTTGAGGCCACTTCAACAACACGTGCCTGTTTCATGGCCAGCTTGACATTTTCTTATAGCTGCGTAACTTTTTGTGGATTTGTTGCTGCCTCTTGGCCAGGACTCACTCTGAAAAGGGTTTTTTAATCTCAATGTTTTACTTATTTTTTATCCTGGTAAAATAAAAAAATGAAAAGTTTTTATTTATTTAATCCCAGCTTTTAGTAAATCAATAAACTGTGTTGGATTAGCTGACGTGTTACATTGTGACATCTTTGACCGTTTCATGAAACTGATCAACTCTGTGGAGTTATTCTGATGTGACTGAAAGTTGTTTCCAGATGAATAAACTTTGAGTTTTCCGTATCGTTCTTTGCAGGTCTCACCTCCAGGATTTAAAGGAGGTTACCCACAACATCCACTACGAAACGTACCGAGCCAAGAGACTGAACGAGAACGGCGGTCTGCACCCCATCTCCTCCACCGACAGCCAGGAGAGCAACCTGTAGACCTGGCTTTGTCCAGAAAACCAAACGTTTCAAACTCGTCTTCAGTGAAACTCGTACGTTAATGTTCGTCTGCAGCAAATGTCACAAACAGATCATGTTCATTTAACAAAAAACAAAAAAAATTCAGACATGTTTATGAAACCTTGTCGGCTTTAGAGAAGAAAACATGATAATTGATCGTGTCCTCTCAGAGAGCTTCTTCCTCTTTAAGGCTGGTTTGAAGCGACTCGGCTCCTCGTCCATGACCCCGACGCTCCTGACCTTTGAGGAGAAGCTACAGTTTTCAACCTGATCGTCTGAAGGCCGACTCGTCGTTAGAACATCCCTAACGACAAATTGTTCCATGTCCATAAAGCACACGCTTCATTTGGGTCACTCCTGTTTTCTTCAGGCTCGTTAGAAATGAACATTAAGAATGTTTGTTTACAAATGCAGGCTAATTTTAAATTACAATAACTTTTGTTTTATCAGCTTTCATTAATGATGCATTCTTTAACAAACAGAAAATTGGAATTTCTGACCTCCAGCTCAAAACAATGAAAGAATACATCACTGCCTGATTCTGAAGAAATCAAATGTGAAAATAAAGACTAGAACGACCTTTTCAGCTCAGTTAAGTGTAATAAGCAACTTCTAATGACAATTTAGAGTTAATTGCAAAGGAACATATTAAAAGCAAACTGTGTATACCGATTGTCCTAATTTGAAGGTGCAGTGAATGCAGCACGAGTGAGCGTTCAGTCTGATTCACTGCGTGCACGTGCACAAATCAGATCCAGGTGGACGGTGCAGAGACGAGAGGCTTTAAGATGATTCACATGGAAACATTCTCTGAACTTTTATTTCTGCGCAGCTTCTTTTTCACTCTGCAGCAGCTTTTCTGAAAGAATCGTTCGTAGAACAAGAACTCCTTTTTTGTTTCTATAAATCTGACAGGAGTTGGTGCGAGGGAACAGCGAACAGGCGTGTGACCGAACTGAAACATTCATGGTGCCATTTGAAGAAACGACTCGTTCTGCAACGTTAAAGAAATTACTGCATATTTTTCTTAACATCTGTTAAATTCATTCTTAGCCCCTGAGAAGGTTTACACCAGGGGTGTCCAGATGTTTTCATCATGGAGCTCCTTTTAAAATGACCAAGTCAAAGTGATCTACATTTACACAGAACAACCTCTGGAAACTTAAGTGTTTTTTTTCTCAGTATTTATTAGAGGGTAATAAACCAAAAATGAGCATGTTTACATGAAAACACTGTAGTTTCCATTTCAGTTGGGTTGCCAGATAAGAAATGATGAATGTATAGTACTGTGGCTGTAAAATTATAGTATTTTGACCTAAACTCACATGTGCTGAGTAAAGATGAGGTGTGTTTGTTGAACATGTGCACAGAAAAGTAGGAGGTAAATAAGACATTTATCTGGCAACCCTAATGCTCAGCTGCATTCATTGTTCATGCAGCGTCTGCGTGACAGTTAGTCCAAACTGGTGAATCCACCAACATCTCTTTGGAGCCTGGATTTATTAGTTTTGCTCCTACAAGCTGAAAAGGCTGAGCAGCACAAAAACACTCTGCTCCCTGACATTTATTATAACTGTTGTTATATTTATAATAAATGTTGTGACATTTATTATAACTGTTGTGACGTTTATTATAAATGTTGTGACATTTATAATAAATGTTATATTTATTATAAATGCTGTGACATTTATTATAAATTTTGTTTTATTTATTATAACTGTTGTGACGTTTATTATAACTGTTGTTGTAGCAGAAAAACTTTGGACTGCAGCACCTGGAGTGTGCATGTGCAGCTTCACACTTGGAGCATTTCACTCCTCCGTGGGGGGGTTCCTCTGAAATCCTCCAGTCTGAGGCCTTGTACACACGTAGCCGGATATCAGTAAAACCGAATAGTTTATCATGCGGTGGGGCCTTTCATCCACACGTGAACTCCGGTTGATGTAACTATAAACGAATAATAAAAAAACTCAGACCAAAGTGGGGATTTGAGAATTCTCCGCTTTCGGGTTTGTGTGTGGACTTCGAAAACCGGAGATTTGCGCTGACGTCACATGTCACTCTGTTGGATAATGTTCTAAAAAAAAGGCGCTAAAATGTCCACATACCTGCTCTGACATGATTCCCAGTCGACATTTTCCTGCGTTTTATTAACTTTGTACTCCAACACGGTATTTAATAGTAGTTCAACCTTGCGGTCTGTCCACACAAACGAACCTCCAGGCGCCATGATTCAATACTAACAGGAAGTTGTGGTTGCTTTGAAGGGTTGTGATTGGCTGATGTACGTTTCACCTTTGCACTACACTGCCTCCTATGGGTTGGGCATATTCTTTACAACGCTCTGTGGTGAAAATCACCGGGTTCATGTAGACAATCATTTTCTCTGTCCGAACATGTATGTACGGCGATATTTTTTTGCGCAGATGTTTGTTTTTTCAAACACCAGGCTACGTGTGTACAAGGCCTGAGACGTGGACTCAGAAACCTTCAGTTCCAGAGAGGATGAGGATGTTGTCTGTAAATGAACGTTTCACATAAACGAGGTCTCAGACTGGCTGCCCTGTCTGTCAATCAAGAGACACATTTCATAAATGATGATCGACTGACGTCAGGTTTTAATGCATCTACTCACAAGACCTTTGGATCGACCGGTAGATCGAGATCCACAGGTAGATCACCATCGACGTATCGAGCACCTCTGGTTTACAGTTTACCAACATATCTCTTCACGTCGAGTTTATATTAATAATAATAATAATAATACATTTTATTTGTCTAGCACTTTTCTAAATGCTCAAATACGCTTTGCATGAGTTAAAACTATATAAAATCAACATCACGGCACATAAAAACATGACAAAACATTTAAAGGGCAGATTCAAACATGAAGTCATTTTAAACAGCTGGGTTTGGGGGAGCTGGGAGCACGAAGCTGTCGGGCCAGTGGGGTCCGGGGGGACAAGGCGCTTCAGAGCTTTTTCAAAACAAAACTAGATTGGTTACCCACGTTGTGTGCACTCGAGCTTTAATCATGTTTACCAGGATTTCTTCAGGAATCCAACATTCATAAATGTATAAAAATGCATCTAAAGTATGAGGTCGCTGGTTCTTTGAGTAAGTGACCCGCCTGGGTCTGGTGCTGATGTGTGGGACCATTGATGGCAGCTTTAGCCCAGTGAGCAGAAGCAGCTTTTGTCTGTGAGCATGCTTGTACTGATCCTCCTGCGACGTCACTGGAACATTTACAGTAAAACTTCTGAATGTGTGTGTGACGTGAAAACCAACCACGTGTGTGTTACTACAGAAAACGAAGCCATGGCCGACACGCAGCTCAGTGAAGCTGCTTCATTTATTTCATGACTGCTTCCAGTTAACTGTTGCTGTGAAGCACAATCCCCAGTGTTATTTATACATCAGTGTCTTATTATTGTAATTTATTCTTTATTTAATAAAATCTGCACTTGACCATGTTTGTAGGTTTCCTTCATTATGACTCATAACTGCAGTTACAGATGTATTTATTACTGTAAGCCTTGCAAACATTTCAGCCAAACATCAGCATGTTCAGGGTCAGTTCTCCTCACAAGACCCATGTGAACGAGAAGGTCCTCGCTGCAGCACGGACCGGTGTCAGTCCCGGAAGTGGTTATTGCACTCCGGAAATGAAGGGGGAGCTAGTGGCGCTATTAAGGGGGCACAAAACACGCAACAACAACAAAATGAATGGAAATTAATATTTTAAAGGCACTAGTGGCGCTATTAAAAAAAAATTAATGGAAGTTAATATTTTAAGGGCGCTAGTGGTGCTATTACAATTTTTTTAATGGAAATTAATATTTTAAAGACAAATGTACATTACATTAGGACCATCCATCCATTAATTATCATACATGCACGCTTATCCCTATTACAATTTTTTTTAATGGAAATTAATATTTTAAAGACAAATACATTACATTAGGAACACATTTATCCATCCATTAATTATCATACACACACGCTTATCCCTATACTGTAGTGGGTTTGCCAGAGCTGCATTCCAAAAACTATAATATGCTTGGTTGCAGGTGAGCTCAAATATTATCGTTGTTTACCATAATGTGTCATTGGAAACTTCATAAACTGCACTCAAATATCCAATTGTTTCAAAACCCAAAGGGATTAATTAACACTCAGAGAGAGAAAGTAGTTTTTAGAACGTTTGTCAAGAAATGATCTTCAGCAGTCGGATCCCGGCAGTAGACGTTGCAAGAATGGTTCACTGTGGATGAATAAATTTGATTCTATATGAAAACATTTTTAAATAGTCACCGGATACATAAATTAAGCCTGTGTGTAAATTGTAACAGTCTTCAGTTCAGCCAATCAGCTCATCATGCGCCTCCGGTGTCGGTCTCCTCTAATTACCCTTCATAAAGTCCGGCTTGATGTGAACAACTGCTCCTCACCTGAGTTTTCCATCACCTCCACTCGGTCTCCACCGTCGCTGAGCATACCTTTAATTTTTGTATTTATTGTATGTTTGTAACTGAACATGTTTCTGTATGTGGTTGCTTTATTAAAAAAACAACTACGTATTGATTCTGATTGTTAAAACATAAACAACCTCACCGTATATAAGGTTTGTAAAGAAAACTTGTATTGATTCCGGTCATTGTTCAAAAAGTATATTAAAGATTGAATGTACACATATAAAATACTGAAAGTTATTAACTGTGCTTGCATTTCACATTTTTAAAACAAGGTTATTCAATTGTTAAACAATGCTGTTACAATATATGTACAACTACTTTATTGGTTCTACTTTCTCTTTAATATATTAGAGCTACAATGTAACTTTGCCTGGAAACAACACCATTTCTACAAAAAACTAAAAAAATGTAAATCAAAACTACAACAAAAGGAACACTCAAAAATGTACATAATGTTTAAATAACACATTGTGAAAAACAAAAGGATGACTGAACAATTCAAAAGGCTAATGTACTTCAGCAGAAATGATTTAAAAAGACATGTCACCAAAAAAGAACAACAATGTGTGACAACTGAAATGTGTGGACAGTGTAAAACAACTAATATTCTCCTTGCATTCAGTACTGACATTCAGGGCAGTGTCCAGGTATGCCATCAGAGTAGTAACGACTCCTCATCTTCCATTTCAGGTGAAGCCCACACAGTCTATATATGCCGTTTGCAGGAAGAACATACCATACCATACCATACCATTTTATTTATAAAGCACTTTAAACAGGAACAAGTCCACCAAAGTGCTGGAACACGTAACAACAGCAAAATAATAATTAACACGTTAAATCTCTCAGCATTGTACCCTTTCCATCTGTACTGTCATGAAAATGCTGTGGAAACAAAACATTTTTTCTTGTTAAAAAATCATTTATGGTTTCAGTGTCAATTGCACATAAAGAAATACACATATAAATTTATAGTTATGTGTACATTTTAAAAATTAACCTCAATTTGGGCCTTTGTTTTACTTTGGCATAGGTGTGGTCATCAGCACACAGAGTCTGTAAAAATATAGATACAGTATTTTCAAAGTCTAAGATGAACCCAAGTCCAAATAACATAAAAACTGCTTCAACCTTTTTAATTGTTCTATACTGATTTTGTTTCAGATTAAAAATTAAGCATAGCATAAAAGTGCATTGTGAATGGACATAATACAATTTACATGATTCAAAACTACACATGTATGAATTTGAACTAAACTTTACCTCGTATTTTGCCCTCTCATCAGCTTTTTTCCACTTTCTCTCCTTTTGTAGTTCTTCTCTGAACCTTTGAAAAAGGACAAATTGAATATTTTCTTTACAAAACTGACTTATGTGTAACATGATGTGGTACAGTGCACCATCATTACCTCACAGGGAAGTTTCACAGGAGAGTGAGAGTCCACCATCTTCGTATTGTCATCATGTCATTCTGTGGACATCACAGGTTCAGATTTAATGAAATCTCCAACCGAAAGCATGCACTCTCATCTGTTTCCTTACCTCCGTGAAATCAAATGGTGCTTCCATCACAAAGTAGAGAGCATACTGTGGAGAAACATGTGATTATGTCTTCTGAGCGGACAGGAGTCTGTGTTCCCTGCAAGTTGGTGGTTGCTGGATGGACAGGTGGCTGTGTTCCCTGCAAGTTGGTGGTTGCTGGATGGACAGGTGGCTGTGTTCCCTGCAAGTTGGTGGTTGCTGGATGGACAGGTGGCTGTGTTCCCTGCAAGTTGGCATCTGGTGGATGGACAGGAGTCTGTGCTGATGCCCAGCTGGACACCATGTTGACAGTCATAGTGTGTTTCACCAAATGATTCAGAAACCTGTCCCTTCTGTCAATGGTTAACAAACAGTATGGGCAATGAAAGTGTGTCTGTACAGGGTAGGCCACATCTGAAGATATGGAATTCTGCAGTAACAAAAAGAAATGAATAAAATTTAAAATAACATCTATATAAACTACAGATATGTTTAAACAAGAAATGGTTCATTCCCACTCAAAATAGAGCAAGGACACAGTGTAATGTAATAGCTACAAACATACAACAAAAATGTAATAACACATCAGGAAATATACAAATGATTTGTTTAAAAAAAAGGCATGTCTGAAATGAATCACTTTATGTTCTTTAACATTATTCTTCCAGTTTTGCACGATTCAACAAGTAATTTTATGAGTCACAATGGCTTCCAGGTAATAAATTATACAGCAAACAATTAATAATAATAATATAATAATAATAAACTTTATTTGTATAGCACCTTCCTACAATGCCTTGCATTGACCAAGGTGCTTAACAGGATAAAAAGATGAATAAACTGGAACAATAAATCAATGAAAATAGAATAAGAAACAACAGCAATAAAAGAAGGCAATGGAAATAAAAAATGCTACATACTAAAATAACACAAGTAATAAAAGTTACACACTGAAAGCTTTTTTGAACAAGTGGAAATAAAAAGGCAATGGAAATAAAAAATGCTACATATTAAAATACCAAAAGTAATAAAAGTTACACACTGGAAGCTTATTTGAACAAGTGGAAATAAAAAGGCAATGGAAATAAAAAATGCTACATATTAAAATACCAAAAGTAATAAAAGTTACACACTGAAATTGAACAAGTGGAAATAAAAAGGCAATNTATATATATATATATATATATATCTTTGCACCACTCCCCTCAGGACGGAGGTTGAGGAGCATCAAATGTAGAACCACTAGACTGAGGAACAGCTTCTACCCTGAGGCTGTTAGACTCATGAATAAATAAAAATAAAATAAAAAATAAACACTGCAAAATATCACATTGTGCTGATGCTGATCTGTTTTCTTGTTGCTGTGTTCATCTGTGTTCATCTGTGTTCATCTGTGTTCATCTGTGACCATCTGCTCATACAAACTCATGTTCGTGCTGCTGTTTATTCCCACTATATTAGGCTTAGTGTATTACTAGTTGATGTTTTTCTTAGTTAATTCTAGATGTTATTACTGTTTTTCTCTTGCATTTGTTGTTGGATGTAACTGGGACCCCGTGTACATAATCTCGTTTTCATCACATGTACCACATGCGGTGCAAATGACAATAAAGACTCTCTGACTCTGACTCTGAATATATATATATATATATATATATATATATATATATATATATATACATATATATATATATATATATATATATATATATATATATATATATATATATATATATATATATATATATATATACTATTTTGCCATATGTTAATACTTTTTTTAGTAGATTTTGTTGATATGCAACCTAATGCGAGTAACTTTACTGAATGAAGAACCTATTTTAACCCATAAATAAACATGACACGCAGATAAATGTTGTTTATGTTAGGTTTCTTCTAACATTAGTTTGTTGACTTATATTCTAAAAATATATCGAAGTAGAGGGTACTACAACCTATGATGGCAGCTTGTAGTTTATAAAAAAAAAAGACTTTCCAGAAATGTTGGTGTACAAAAACATATATATAAAAAAAGATTAACATTTAATGATAAAAAAACACTATAAAACTGTTAAGAATGTAAATAAATAAATAGAATAAATAAATTATAGTGTAAGTGTAGTTTCACATACCGTTATGTTGAACCGTAGCAGTTCTTGCCTTGTACGACTCATCGGCACTGTATGAGCAAAGGGGACAGCAATATAAATTTAACCTTACCCTGTATGAATTACGAATTTCAATTGTTTACAGCTGTTAATTATATGTTCAACCTCATCTAGAAAAGCATTTTTTTGATTTACTATGTGAAAAAAGTTTTAAGAAGGTAAAAATACCTTTTGCTGACGTGCGTTTTCCACTGTGGATTGTGTGGCCTTAACACCTCTCAACTTGCGCTTCTTTAAGGTTTTTTTAAATACTAGTGATCATGAAAATAGCGCCCCCTTCATTTCCGGAATGCAATAGCATCACTTCCGGGACTGACACCGGTCCGTGCTGCAGTCTGCAGCGAGGTGTACTTGATGTGAACAGCATAAAGTGTAGAACAGATTATAAAGGCAGGAGTGAACAATGCCCCAAAGAACCATCTCTGTCTGATGGCCTCAACAAGTTCTATGCACGCTTTGAAGACCTCAGCAGAAGTAAGGAGTACCTTCAGGAGGATCAGCCCTCACAAAGCAACCGGACCAGACAACATTCAAAAGGTGCTGAGAGAATGTGCCAATCATCTCTGCGATGTGCTGGCTGACATCTTTAACATCTCACTTACCCAGAAAACAGTTCCCACCTGCCTGAAGACCACCACCATCATCCCAGTCCCAAAAAGCTCCACAGTGACTGGTCTGAATGACCATCGGCCAGTGGTCCTCACGCTGATAGTCGCTAAATGCTTCTAAAAACTGGTCATGACCCACATCAGAACAGCCATCAACATCAACGAGGACCCTCATCAGTACACGTACCATGAGAACCGATCTACAGAGGACACCATCTCCTCTGTGGTCCACACTGCTCTCACCCACCTGGATCAGAAGGACTTCTACGTCCGTCTGCTCTTTGTAGACTTCATGTCTGTCTTCAACACCATGATCCCCCAAACTCTGATGGACAAACTACTCACACTAGGACTAAGACCCTCCATTTGTAACTGGGTACTAGACTTCTTAACAAACAGACCACAGTCAGTGAAGATCCACAACTTCTCCTCCTCCACCATAACCCTCAGCACTGGCTCTCCTCAGGGATGTGTGCTGAGCCCTCTTCTGTTCACTCTGCTCACATATGATTGTACAGCCACACATCCAGACTGTCATATTGTTCAGTTTGCAGATGATACAGCGGTGGTGGGATGCATCACAAACAATGATGAGTCCAGCTACAGACAGGAGGTGGAACACCTGGAGAGCTGGTGCAGGAAGAACAACCTTCACATCAATGTGAAGAAGATGAAGGAGATGGGTGTGGACTTCAGAAGGAACAAACACACCCACACCCCTGAACATAAGAGGATCTGTGGTGGAAGTGGTTTCCAGCTATAAGTACCTGGGTGTTGATTTTGTCTCACTGCCACAACCCACGTGTTCTTTTCAGTACCATTTACTCTTTTCTTGACTCTCCACAGACACCTGGTTTTGAAGCATCCACTCAGTTGTGCAATAATTTTATGCAGTTTTTTTATTGATAAGGTTACCTCTATAAGGGCTTCCATCTTACGCACAAACTCTGACCCCTCTGTGTGTGTCTGTTGCACACTGCTCTGCTGCTTTCTTTTTTCCCTTTATAGATGGCCTCCCTTCACACCTTTTAGCCATCCTCTCACTCCAATATTTATTTTTTTTTTAAGAGAGAAAGAAAGAAAAGAGAAAGTAAGACAACAAATCAACAATTATCAACCAAAAGAGCACAAGGCAAACACACCCAACCTCCGTCCACAATCCTGCAAAGCACATGACAGAACACAACAATGGAACATACATGCATAAAGACTAATAATATTCATGAGCTTGCAGTAGAATTCTATAAATACACATACCCATATCTACAAATATATATATACAGTAGTATACATACATATACTTTTATATTCATTTATATATATACCCATCTACATATCTACAAATATATATATACAGTAGTATACATACATATACTTTTATATTCATTTATATACCCATCTACATATCTGCATATATCTATATATACATCCCTGCATCCATTTGTGTGTGGTTGTGAGCATGCATAAGTGTATAAGGTTCCTCCAATAGAACATTTAGTAGCGACTGTGAAGCATCAGAGATCCGTCCCCCCAAAGCCCGAGGCAGACGAAGGAGCGATCAAAGCCCAAGACCCCAGGAAGGACCCCGAGCCCAGAGTCCCCAGGACTGCCCGAACAGGACGAGCCACTAGCCCACTCCCCAGATCCTACCAAGGGGAAGAACCGGACGAACCCCTACCAGCGACCACATACAATGACCCCCCGGTGTCGCCCGCGACAAATTCACAGGCCCCCGCCGGAGCCCGCTGCACCGACGCAGCCCCAGGGCCGGTCACCGAGGCTCGGGCACCGGGGACGCCCACCCCTCAGGCCCAGACCCGACCGGACCAGAGGGCACGAGCCCCACCAAGCAGCCACCAGGCCGTGCCGACAAACGCCCAAGCGCCCAACCCCAGATAGTGAGGGCCCCAAGCACGCCCGCAGGCAAGGGAACACCCACCAGGGGGGGCCACGTGGCAGGAGCGCGACACTAAGTAGCCTCGGAAGTATCAGAGAGGGGGCAGTCCAAAACCCAGCCTGACACTTAAACATTCATACACAGATATACTCATTCAGACCCACCCTCATCCTCACCCTCAGTCACAGAAAGACAAACAATAACGACATGTTCCATTCATAATCCCGATGCACACTCTATACCCCCTAGGTCCAAGACATGTACCTGCTCCCTGCGTGGGGCAGCCCACATCCAAACCCAGGAGGTAGGCCCATTCATTCTGGGGTGGAGAGTAGCAGACATCCAAGATCCGGCCCACCCCGCGCCCTGCCGACAGGACAGGACACCCGAGTCCAAGCAGCCCCAGGGGGAGCGCACTGCCAGCCCCGCCCACGGCGAACCCGCAGGCCCCGAACCCCCCCACACCCCAGCACAACCCCTGACAGCCCACCCCCAGAATGTCCGCCAGGCAACCAGGGGGGGTAAGAGAAAAATAAATAAATATATATATATATATAAATAAATACATAAATAAATAAAATCGAAATTAACAAATCAAGACCCCGACACACACACCCCCGTCCCCAAATGTACTGTTGGTGAGTGTTGTTCTAAAGTGCTCTGCTGCTTTCAATGACTGTGTCATTTTTAGAGGACATGGTCACTCATATTAAACCTTCTGGTTCTCCATGTGATGCTCTTCAACCACACTTTCTTAAAGAGGTTTTCCCTTGTTTTAATCACTTAGTTCTCAACATTTTTAACAGTAGTCTGTTATCTGGAGTAGTCCCTGCTAATTTTAAACATGCTGTTGTGCAGCCCTGTTAAAAAAAACGGTCTTGATCCCACAGTGTTGGGGAATTTTAGGCCCATCTCTAAGCTTCCCCTCCTGACAAAAATCTTGGAGAAAATTCCCTGATGCATGCTCAATAATCCAGGTAGAAAAATCTAAAAAAGCTAAGTCTGGTCCTCTGGACATTCAAAAAAAACAAAAAAACAAAACAAAGCAAAAAATTGTAGAAACGTTTCGTCTTTCGTCCGAAAGACTTCCTCAGTCTGAGGTGCTGGGTTCAGCTCAGTCTTATAAATAGCACCCTCTCACAGTGTTACACAACCAGTTGGCTGATGACAGCCTGAAACCAGCTGCTCACATGATCAAGGAGGACCATCAGCCTAACAATGGATCGTTAGCACCCTGATGGTTGTTTGCTATTCACAGAGGGCTGAGTGATACCAGCAATCACAGCATTGTAGGAGGGGGACAGTTGAACTCGGAGGCCTCCACCCCTGTTTAATGATGGGCGGTTTCTTTTCACAAAGATGGCCTCCTTTACTCCTCTCTCAAACCATCGTTCCTCTCTATCAAGGATGTGAACATCTTCATCCCTGAAAGAGTGACCGCTGGCCTGGAGATGAGTGTAGACTGCAGAGTCCTGACCTGATGATGTTGATCTTCTGTGCTGGGCCATCCTTTTGGCCAGTGGCTGTTTAGTTTCCCCGATATAAGACTGATCACAGCCCTCCTGACACTGAACAGCATACACAATATTACTCTGTTTTTGCCGGGGGACTGGATCTTTGGGATGAACCAGTTTTTGCCGTAATGTATTTTGAGGTTTAAAAGCCACTGGGACGTTGTGTTTAGAAAATAAACGTCTCAATGTCTCTGAAACCCCTGCAACATATGGAATGGCCACTGGTCTGGGTCTGGGTTCCTTCTTTTCACCTGATGGCTGGCTGGAGTCCTGTTTGGGTTTCTTCTCTGCTTTCAGGAAGGCCCAGTTAGGATATCCACATTTCTCTAGAGCCTGTTTTGTGTGTGATTTCTCCTTCTGTCTGGCTCCTGCGTTAGTGGGGACGCTGTCTGCTCTGTGGTACAGAGTCCTGATGACTCCTAACTTGTGCTCCAGAGGGTGATGGGAGTCAAACTGTAAATACTGGTCTGTGTGGGTGGGTTTGCGGTACACCTCAGTTTGCAAATTTCCTCTATCAGAAACTGAGACCTCACAGTCCAAGAAAGCCAACCTGCCATTTCTTACATCTTCTCGTGTGAACTTGATATATTTATCCACAGAGTTGATGTGATCAGTGAAATGTTGGACTTCCTGAGATTTAATTTTAACCCAGGTGTCATCAACATACCTGAACCAATGACTTGGTGGTCTCCCCGTAAAGGATGTCAAGGCTCTCTTTTCTACCTCCTCCATGTACAGGTTGGCAACAATAGGAGAAACTGGAGACCCCATAGCACATCCATGTTTCTGCCTATAATATTGCTCCCCATATGTGAAGTAGGTTGACTGCAGGCACAGTTTCAAGAGTTGACACAGTTGCTCTGTGGAAAGCGTGGTTCTGCTGTTCAGAGTGGTGTCTGATTTTAACCTTAAACAGACCACCTCTACTGCTTCATCAACAGGAATGCACGTAAAGAGTGATGTAACATCAAAAGAGACCATTGTTTCATCAGTCTCCATGATGACATCCCTCACCTTATCCACAAAGTCCATGGTGTTCTGTATGTGGTGTTCTGAGCTGCCAACTAAAGGGATGAGTACAGATGCCAGATATTTGGAAACATTGTAAGTGACCGAGTTAATCATGCTAACAATTGGTCTTAAAGGTACACCTTGTTTGTGGATTTTGGGTAAACCATACAGACTTGGCGTGGCCTCCCCTGGGTACAGTCTGTGGTACAGAATATTGTCAATAGCCTTGTCCTGCTTCAAAATTTTCAGGCAATCTATCAACTTCTTCTTGTAACCACTTCCTGGATCTCTTTTCAGCGGTTCATAAGTGGTTAAGTCACTAAGGAGTGACATAACTTTCTCATGATAGTCTTTCTGGTTCAAAATCACTGTGCACCTTCCTTTGTCTGCTGGGAGAATTATGATGTTTTTGTCCTTGCTAAGCGTGGTGAGTGCATCCCTCTCTTCTCTACTGATGTTGGAAGGTGGTGGTTTAGCATTACTGAGACAGGCTGAAACTTTGACTCTGAGTTGTTCTGCTTCAAAGTCTTTAATTTTGTTGTTACGGATGGCTGACTCAGTGGCTGTGATCATCTCCACCAGTGGAATTCTACTTGGTGCCACTGCAAAGTTTAGCCCCCTGGCAAGAATCTCTGTCTCCGGCTGGGTGAGCTGTCTGTCAGATAAATTCTTCACCCACTTTTCTGTCTCCCCGGCATGTAACTGTGTATCGGAGTGTTGTCTTACACTGAATGTGTTGTTGTTGGAATTGTTATGGTGTTGACGAGTTATCAGTGAGTTAAATTTGTTTTGTTGTCGAGTCTTGGACTTGACATGCTGTGCTAAGCGTGCCCGATCTGTACAGTCCATCACTTGCTGAAGTGTGGTCTGATCTAGGCACGTTGACTCGGGTGATCATGTGATCCTTGTGTTATTGGATTTAACTGTTGCGTTTGACACAGTGGACCACAGCATTTCATTGTCACGTCTACAGCACCAAAGTCAAAAGTCAAAGTCAACTTTATTGTCAGAACTGCAATATGTACAGGACATACACAGTATTGAAATTGCATTTCTCTCAGTCCCTCGGTGCAACAGTAACCCTTTAAACACTAAAACACTGAAACATTTAATAAACATAAGCATAAAATAGTAAAAGTGTAACATTGTCCTGAGTTTTTGCATAGTAGTATAAAAGTATGAAAATTTACACCAACACTAAAACTAAAACACTAAACATTTAATGAACATAAGCATAAAATTAAATAATAAAAGTGTAATACTGTCCTGAGTTTTTGCATAGTAGTATAAAAAATATAAAAAGTATATCTATAAAATAAACTGAAGGTTCTAGCATTGACATTTGCAAAGAGTGGCAAAGCAGCATATGAGTTAATGTACACAGTATATGTATGAGGTAGTTGATGTTGGTATAGAGGCAAAAGTGGCATATGCAGTAAGGCACATTGGGCATCCTTAAATAAGGCTAGTCAGAGAATACTGTATATGTATCAGCAGTGGTGTAGATATAAAAGTAGTGTAAATGTAAACAGTAGTAATAAATGTAAACAGTATTAATAAATGTAAACATTGAATGTAAACAGTAGTATGTAAACAGTGAATGTAAACAGTAGTATGACTATAGGCAGTGATGTAATACAGACAGTGCAAATAGGAGAAGTAGTGCAGACTGAATGAGCACATGACCGAGAGTTTAGTGAATAACCCGTTTGAAAAGTAGGCGTTGGTGGGACGGCTCTGGATGGTTGGGGTCCTATCTGGCTTACAGAACATTTTCTGTAAAAATTGCTGGGTATGAATCCTTTTCTGCTCCTTTGTCATGTGTGTACCTCAGGGATTAATTTTAGGGCCTTTGCTTTTTTCTTTATATCTGCTTCCTTTGTGGGCGGCCGTGGCGTAGTGGTAATGGCAGTCGTCCCCCGATAGGAAGGTTGGAGGTTCGAATCCGGGTTCCCCACACCATGTGTCGTTGTGTCCCTGGGCAAGACACTTAACCCCGAGTTGCTCCCGGTGAGTTGCTCCCGGTAGGACTGGAAAGCGCCTTGCATGGCAGTCTGCCGCTACAGGTGTATGAATGTGTGTATGAATGGGTGGATGATTGGTATTGTAAAGCGCTTTGGGGTCCCTCATAGGGGCCTGGAAAGCGCTATATAAATAAGCTCCATTTACCATTTAACATTTCCTCTAGGATCGATTTGTAGAAAACACTGCATCTCCTTTCCTGCTACGCTGATGATTGCTAAATCTATGTGCCTTTGAGGCGAGTTGATGCCTGATCCATTAAAACTCTTTTTATCGTGTCTGTTACGACCGTAAACAGTCACAACATACAAAGTGGACACACACAGAAAAAGAATTAAAACAAATTTTATTGAACCTAAAATAAAGCCACTCCAAGCTGGAAAGGTCCTCCCAGGCTTCTCTCACCAGGACTGGAGCGTCCTCTCCTGGACCAGCATCCAAAGGAAAAATGAAATAATAAAAAGTTCAAAGAAATGATGGACCGGTGAGTCTAGCCAAAAAGAACAAAATGCTACCCAGGCAAACCCAACCCTGTACAGGGCCGTTGGGTCTCCCCAGGTGACGATCTATCTTACAAAAGTCCCTCTACACCAGGTGTGCCCAACCAGTCGACCGGTCGCCCTCCAGCTGGTTCCCATTCGCCCGCGAAGCGCAACCTGTCTAACAGCTGACGAGTCGGCTGTCAGCTGTTAACAAGGTGAAATGTCCGCTGCTAAGCTTCATTCTAACTCCGGCAAAAGTGGTGGAGGTGACATGTCCGTTGCTTAGCTTCATTCTAACTCCGGCAGAAGTGGTGGAGGGAGGAATGACTATATTCCAATGCGTAGCAACACTTTCCTCAGCCCTTCCCATCTTGTATGCTCACAGACATAGTCTCGTGAGTTTTGGGTGCAGTGACTAACGAGACTTTAGGTTCAGCAGTGGAGCTATCGGTGCGTGAGAGCGCTGTGGAGTGAATGTCAGTACGCAGTAAACATGGAAGGAAAACTAGCGAACAAGTGTAAAGGATTATGAGGAGGTCAATATTAATACTGACCTCTTTACCTTAATTAATTTACTTATTCAGATTGAATAGTAAATTCACGGATTCTGTTCTTTTTCAGTTTACCCAATATTTCTGTGATCTTTATGATGGATAAATAAACAGAGCCATTAAGTGACAATGGACATTGACTTAGTTTGGTATGCCAGGCGACACTACCATTTATTTAAAATAAATCAACTAAATTAACACCATTACACTTGATTGACATGATTTCACTTTCTTTCAAATTAATACGTCAGCACACTTAAATTTAACACAACAGACTTCAATATTGGATGTTAACATATTTAGTCTGTGGGCTCTTCAGCTTAATTATAGTTTCCAGCTTAGATTGGGAGGGGAAAGAATAGGAGGAAAGATTTAAGAAGAAATTATCGTGAGCATGATACCAGAGTGACACTTCTCCTCCGACTTCTGCTAAAATCCAGGTACGTTTTGTAAACAGCTCTTTACCTTTTGACGACAGCCCGGTAAGAGGGAAGACCTTGTAGCTTTTCAGATGCACGGGTCCTTGTGGGAACCAGTACAATACCTTCGAGCAGGGTTCTGGTTTACGTTTCAACGTCTCCTGGTTTTCGCTTGGTCATCAGAGAATATGTCAGCTTCAGGCCTCTGACTTCAAGATAAACTTATTCCAGGAAGGAATAAACAAAGTTTTTGAGCTTACGCTCGTTCGAAATGGACCCATAACAACATGTTATCAGTCCCAGCTGGATGACGAGTCCTTAGCGCGTGACTGGTGGTCATTCAGCTCTTTGGAAAGTTCACATCATCTTTCGAAGCTCCCAGAAACTCTGAAGCGTTTCCGCACAGTTAGAACTTAAAAAGCCTTAGAGAGGAGTTCACTTGCCTTATCAGACCCAAGGTTACAGCCAGCAGCAGAGAGAGATTTGTTTAGGGAAAGGCACAGCAAGCTGGAGCCCTTTCATGAAAAACAACGGATTACTGTCCTCTGAGTTTCTAAACAAAACCGTCCGGTCTCTGTGACCCGAGACTGCACCTTTGACACAGCAGTGAACACAGTTTAAACTCTTACAGAATAACACAGCTTAAAAGCACACATCATGAAAATGACAAAAGTTATTCTTTTGATCACATCAGCCTAAAATCAAAGATAGAAATAGTCTCTTTTGGTGACTATATTTATCAGATTACAGCTAAATGAATGATTTTGTAGTAAATGTCTTGCTTTACTGAGAGGTCAGTAAAGGTCATCACTGGACAGTTCAAAAACCTTAGTTTGACCCTGGGTAGGTCCATTACATCTCCCCCCTTTTGGAAGCCATCGTTTTGCTGGCGTAGGCTAAAGTGTTTCTGAGGTGTACATTCAAATCTTTGTCTTTGGCATGGCCTAACATCAATATTAATACTGACCTCTTTACCTTAATTAATTTACTTATTCAGATTGAATAGTAAATTCACGGATTCTTTTCTTTTTCAGTTTACCCAATATATCTGTGATCTTTATGATGGATAAATAACGATCTTTTTCCTTTTTTTCTCTATCTGGGTCACGTCACTTCCGTTGACGTGTCGGTCGTGTTGCATTTAGGGACGTACGTGCAGTCGGACGTTTGAGTTCTCCCGACGTCTAAACGCTCTAAAACCCCTTTAAATATCTCAAAACACCGCGGTTAAACAGTTTCTGACGATATTTTATGCCTAGAACCGAAACAAGCTAGAAAATCTGTCAGAATTGTGTGAACAAAACTGAAATTTGACGATCAACTGCGTATCACGTGATCACCTTGAACCAACCACAGCATGACAACAGATGTTATGAACGTAGCGTCAGCATATAGCTTATCAAACCTAGACTCTTTTTCAACTCATAAAACGCTAAAATTCACCACAAAAATTCCGTGAACGAATCGTTTCACATCAGAACAGTTTTACCAAGCTGCGCCCAGTAAAAATAGCAAGATAAATGTCGCCAACACGGACTTTTTACCGTACAGCAACCCGTCAGAGCTAAATGGACCGGGACCAGAACCTCGATCCGACAGCTTCAGACTACAAGATGCTATTATTTCTGCTTAAAATGTAACGATACCACTCGACAGCCATTTTCAGATGAACCATGAAGCTCTTATAGGCACAGTTTTGACACGGCGGCCAAACGTAGATGCGCTTTTATCTGTGACACGTCAGCAAAGAGTCCAAACGACTCAGAACCAGAACCACACAGCAACATCAAATTTTAACCCAAAAACTTCAACAAACGTTTAAAAGTTGAGTAAAGACAATTCCTCAGCTACAAGTGACATTAACCAGCAGTTTCCTGCAGCTATGACACACTTTCCCAGCCAAAAAACTATCGTTTTCAGAGTCTAAAACTTGGACAAAATTATGCCAACATTCAAAGTACAGAAATATTAAATATCAAACTTTCAGAGACCTGTTCACGGGCCACCAAATGTAAAGGATTATGAGGAGGTCAATATTAATACTGACCTCTTTACCTTAATTAATTTACTTATTCAGATTGAATAGTAAATTCACGGATTCTGTTCTTTTTCAGTTTACCCAATATTTCTGTGATCTTTATGATGGATAAGTAAACAGAGCCATTAAGTGACAATGTACATTAACTTAGTTTCTGGCTTAGGAATATGAAGGTTTAGGAGGAGAAAATGGAGGAAGAAAAGTTAAGAGTCAGGGAGTTATCTTGATGTGTTTTAACCAGAAGCATGGCAGCTCTCCGGCCGAACTCGGCTACACGTTGGTACCCTTGGCAAAGCATTTGACGACTTTTACCTCGTGAAGATGGTCAGTCTCCCTCGGTCCAGTTTGGTCAGTTCGTTTACCGTTCTCAGCGTCTCCAGACGTGCGCCTTGACTCGAACCGAAAGTAACGGCAGCTCCTGGTGTTGTTTTCAAGATAAGACGTTCCTTAAAGGAATGTCAATAAAAGAGAACTTTTCAGCTGTTGAAGATGACTTATAACTTGGCATGTTATAAGTCTTTAACTGAATGACGTGGTCATTAGCGTGTTGACCAGACGATCATCAGTTCTTTGGGGAACCTCATCATGGCATTGAGGTCCTCAGCAAACTCCGACAGTTCCAGCAAAAGCTTAGAACTTTAAGCCAGGATCTCAGATCAGTGACTTGTTGTTCTTCTCCGATTGGTCCAAACAAACCAGTGGATGAAGGTCACTCGGATAGGAGAAGATCAGTTTTTAGAACAGAGAAGAAGTTGTTTAGAATGAAGACAGAGAAACAGATTAGACTGGAGCCAGCTTCATAAAACAACTGATTAAAACTGTGTTCTAACTTCTAACAAAACTGATCGAGTTCAGTCTGACATATTAATTCACTTTCACCGTTTGATTCATCATATGAAGAAGTGATCATTATTTTGAAATAACATTGGATTTCCAACTTGAATTAAACAGTTTGAATTAAACAGTCTTTGACTTAACAAACATTGAATTCAATAATGCTTATACAAGTAACACAAGGTTATTCATTAACACAAAAAGAGGAATAAGAGAGTCTCTTATGACTTATTGTGTTTTGATTCAAAATAATGTAATAAAATAGTGTTAATGTCTTTTTTCTGAGAGTATCAGTGAAAAGGTGTCACTGGGACAGTTCAAGTATCAGAGCGGGCATGGTCATGCCCACTACACAAGCAAACGAAAACTTACTATTTTCACACAGAATGGGAGGAGGATTATTTTTTTGTTTATTCTAATTCGAAGTCTATTTGCCTCATCTGTAATTCAATAAATAAAAACAAGCTCGCAGCCCAGCAATCGGTCTTCACTCGGCCCAGCACAAAAGGTAAAGATAGCTTCCTACCGTGTTAGCTGCATCCTGGCTCAACATAAGAAGTCTTTCAGCGATGGAGAAGTTATGAAAGAAGCGTTTATTGAGGCTGCAGATGCGCCTTTTCATGATTTAAAAAATAAAAGTGAGATCGTAGCTGCTATTAAAGACGTGCAGTTGTCCAGACAAACAGTGACACGGCCATGTGAGGGAATGGCTGTTGATGTGGAGGAGCAGCTAAAAAAGGACGTGGAACAACGTGAGTGTTTCTCTCTTCAGTTTGATGAGTAGCCTGTTACCAGCTACATGTGTTATCCTTTTGGAAATGTTGATGTGGATGACATTGTGTCCAAATTGGTGTCCGTGTTTCAGCTGGACAGCTCTGGTGTTGAAAATCTGCAAAATGACATTGGGATCAAATCCAGAGCATCACCTGGTGTGGATGGAGAGTTCTGGAGTCTGCTGTCAGAAGAAAAGTATCCTAACATCCGAAGATGTGCTTTGAACTTAACAGCACTTTTTGGATCTACCTACCTGTGTGAGTCTGCTTTTTCACACATGAAAATCATCAAGTCCAAAAACAGATCCACAATGACTGATGATCATCTGGAGACCTGCCTGCGCCTCACAACCACCTCATACTGCCCCGCTTATGAGACCCTGTCCTCCTCTCAGTGTCAGAAGTCCCACTAAGGTAGAGACACATTTATTTTATACAGCTTGCACCAGATGACACACCATCCTGCTGCACAGAGCAGCTGCCTAGTTTTGATATTTAGGTTTTATTGATGTTTGAAATAGTTGTTGGAGATTTGTAAGTCTGCACCTTTGTAAGTCACTTTTTGTAAATAGTTAGTGTAAATGAGGGAGTTTTCAGTTGTTTATTCGTTTCTTTAAAAAAATATGGTGTGCTTTTCAAATATTGTGTTCTTTTACTTTGATAAAATACTTTAATTAAATAAAACTAGCAACACATTACGTTCTGTTTTATTTACTTTAAAGAAGTGAGGAGTAGAGAGATGAAAAATTATGTTTTTTGATACGGAGACTGGACGAGTAGCTCTCGGCAAACCGCCGACTTCAAAGGTAGCCCTTAGTTCAAAAAAGGTTGGGCACCCCTGCAACAAACAAAACACAAAAACTGGACTACCAGCACTCACGCAGTCAAAAGTACAACAAAAATGAAAAAGAGAAAAAGGTAACAGTCCCTCACTGTTAACCCCAACTGTCCCCCTCTTGGACCACTGTACAGACACCGCCCTCAGTGTCTCCAAACTTAAACAAGCCTCATAGTCACAGGCCAAAGGTTTAACTAGCACTTAAGGTGCCTCAGTACACACAGAACTCTAAAACAATCAGTCAGAGTCACTTTAAGAGCTTAACCAACTCAACTACTTCTCCCCCTAGAAGCAAACTCACAAACAAAATGAGAGGGTGGAGCTCTCCTCAATGTTTGTACATCTTACAGCTTTACAGCTGTCAAACATCTAGTGTTTCCTACACCAGCCTTAAACAAGCTTAAACTTGATTCACACAACCCTAGTAAACACTAAAGCTGTCACAAGAGCACCCTTTGCTCTACATGTGCTGTTTAGGCAGCACCAGTCATTTAAGAGCCTAAGCTCAATGCAAACTCTACATGAGAGCTCAACTCACAGTGATCAAAAGTGGGTGGAGAACACTCCTGAACACACACAAGCAGCAATATAGCTACCTTAATCAAAACTTGATTTACCTTCACCAGGATCACAAGTTGTTCCAACAAGCCCCTTGCTTGCGTCCACCAAACTCAGTTGGCAATCTCAACCTCACACTTGCTCTCAGCAAGGCTCCACACTGCTCAAGACACTGCCTGATAAATATAAAGGTAGGACCTGCAGGTGAACACCTGTGCTACCTAATTAAGCTTGATTAGACTGAGAGAAAAAAGTGCAGCTACAGGCTACTGGTGCTTTCTTTAGCAGACTGCAGCTAACCTAAATAAAATAATGATGTTTTAAAAAACTCTGAACCCCCTCAGGTACATAACAGTGTCTCGAGGATCTTACAGCTTGGATGGCCCTAAACTTCTTGCATTTTAATGAAAAAAAAGACTGAGGTACCTGTTTTTGGACCTAGTGGAGCTTGTTCGAGCCCTCCAAGTTGACTTAGACCCCCTGACAATGTACGTAAAATCTACAGTTACAAACCTTGGTTTTAAGATGGACAGTGATTTTAAAGCTCCACTGACATCATCTTTTAACTTTCCATAAAATGGCACAACATATATATATATATTAAGATTGACCTCTGATCGTTTTTGCTAAAACAATGTTAAATTAATTAAAATTCCTCTCAAAAACAGTTTAAAATTAGCGC
This sequence comes from Garcialebias charrua, assembly GCA_038048925.1. NCBI lineage: Eukaryota > Metazoa > Chordata > Actinopteri > Cyprinodontiformes > Rivulidae > Garcialebias > Garcialebias charrua. Next base: position 4,738 of record JBBPBX010043233.1, on the reverse strand, counting down.
CTTTTTTTCACATGATAAATACGGGGTTTCCCGTCGCGCGATTATGACGTCACACACAGACTCACGTCAACTGCGCACCTTGTTTACAATGGACAAGATACAAACGCGATCCGTCCAATTTAGCCATTTAAAACTTTATATTTTAGCGGTTTGACTTCAGAGAAGCCAAAGTTATTTCCAGTAAACAGCAGGTTATAATTTTTTTTCAGCTCCTGCTGGTTTTTGGAGACTTTTCACTTCAGGAAGTGCAGCAGCTCTGTGAGGACTTACAGCAGCTGATAGTTGAGAGTCAGAAGGAATTCTACAAATCGTTTCCACAGCACTGAAATGGTAATATATTAGTTAATGTTTCTAATAATTATTCAACATTATTAGTTATTAGTTTGTGTACAAAACAATTTGCACAGATCATGTTGCTTCAATTTGTCAGCTTTGTTATTTAATCCAGTCAACATGTTGAAAATATTTCATATTTATTTTTCTATTTAATTTGGACATCACTTGGTGTTATAGTGGTGTCTCATTAAAATGATGGAAATACATGACATAGTTTGACCCATTGTCTTAATATACAGTATACTGCATATAATATATACTGTGTGTGTCTGTGTGTTTTATCATCAATTCACAGAAATATCTTCACCTGAAGAGTGGACCCAGGTGGAGGAGAACAAACCTTGATATTGTTAAAGAACAGATGGAGACGTCTTCATGATCTGTAGAACATCAGGACTGATGCTGCAGAAAGCTACGTTTGTGCATCAAGACATCAAAATATGCAGAAATACTACAACTGGCCAGAGCATTGAGATAAAAATGAATCAATGAAAATATGAATTTAATATTTTTTCTGACAGTTCAAATGAACATATTGTTTGAAAAAAAAGGATAACAATGAACCAAGTGTTTCTGTAGTTATTAGGGATGCACCGATACGATACCGGTATCGGTTCGATACCATGTGCGTTTACTCGTACAGGAAGCCCTCGAGTTACGTCAGGGATTGGGACCTACGAGTGTGACTTAGGTCGATGTTGTCGTACCTCGCGGACCAAAAACACCTGCCTGTCGTAGGTCCGCGTTTCTGACATAGGTCGCGGCTATACCGCTAACGGAGCGCCGCACACATATTTAATGGCATGAGACTGAACAAGCAGACATACTAGGCCATAAACATGCACAGAACTGTACAGTAAATGAATACTGTACAATAAATAAAAAATATAATGTCTTACTTTGAGCTGGTCAAAGCCTGCCTTCGTCTTTTAGCATCAGCTCGCACCCGTCCGAGCTCCCCCAGCTTCCTTACGCTCCACACGCACACACGTGGTCAAAACTGTTTAAAAGAATGACTGTTAGCTTCTTAACTTCATACATTTGGAGCCAGAAAAAAAAAACTTACTGAAAGCCGTTTCTCCGCGATAATCCTCCATCCAAAACAAGCTCGGCGTTAGCTACGGTTAGGCCCCGCCATTAGCAGCAATGGTTAGCATGTCAGTTCATTCAAAAAGGCTGTCGGCTTTGTATCTCCGCGTTAGCTCGGTGTCCCCCGACTGCCAGGCGGACATTTGCGGCGAGCTCCCGGCCGCAGATGGCCCCTCCGCGGCATGTCGGCTCGGTGTCTTCGCCTGTGTTAGCTGCTCTGTTAGCTGCTGTCGTTAGCATGTCGGGCGGCGTTGTGGGAGCGATCGCGGGGCGATCCGCGGCTGCTCCTCCGGGCCTGAGACGTCCACAGAGTTGACCGAGTGTTTCCAGCAAATTTATCCGTATGAGGCAACCCTGATCGGACACACAGTCCTCTAGAGCCAGCTGACAGGAGCATCTATGGCGGAGCTCCATTGACCGCAATTGTAAAATGGCGACCGGAAACGACCGGAAGTTGCGTAAATACGATAAAATTGTAATAAAAACGTAATATTAATAATTATACTTTATTTATAAAGCCATTTAAAACAACCACAGCTGCAACAAAGTGCTATACACATGAAATTAATAACATTTAAACACAAAAAAAATATATATCCATCCATCCATCCATTTTCTTCCGCTTATCCGGGGTCGGGTCGCGGGGGTAGCAGCCTAAGTAGGGAGGCCCAGACTTCCCTCTCCCCAGCCACTTGGAGCAGCTCCTCTGGGGGAATCCCAAGGCGTTCCCAGGCCAGCCGAGAAACATAGTCCCTCCAGCGTGTCCTGGGTCTTCCTCTGGGTCTCCTCCCGGTGGGACATGCCCGGAACACCTCACCAGGGAGGCGTCCAGGAGGCATCCTAACCAGATGCCCGAGCCACCTCAACTGGCTCCTCTCGATGTGGAGAAGCAGCGGCTCTACTCCGAGTCCCTCCCGGATGACTGAGCTTCTCACCCTATCTCTAAGGGAGAGTCCAGCCACCCTGCGGAGAAAACTCATTTCAGCCGCTTGTATCCGAGATCTTGTTCTTTCGGTCATAACCCAAAGCTCATGACCATAGATGAGGGTGGGAACGTAGATCGATCGGTAAATTGAGAGCTTTGCCTTTTGACTCAGCTCTCTCTTCACCACGACAGACCGGTACAGCGCCCGCTTCACTGCGGACGCTGCACCTATCCGCCTATCGATCTCACGCTCCAGTTTTCCCTCATTCGTGAACAAGATCCCGAGATACTTAAACTCCTCCACTTGGGGCAGGACCTCCTCCCCGACCCGGAGAGGGCATGCTACCCTTTTCCGGCTCAAGACCATGGCCTCGGATTTGGAGGAACTGATCCTCATCCCGGCCGCATCACACTCGGCTGCAAACCGCTCCAGTGAAAGTTGTAAATCACGAACTGATGAAGCCAGTAGGACCACATCATCTGCAAAAAACAGAGAAGCGATTCTAAGGTCACCAAAACGGATCCTCTCAACACCTTGGCTGCGCCTAGAAATTCTGTCCATAAAAGTTATGAACAGAATCGGTGACAAAGGGCAACCTTGGCGGAGTCCAACTCTCACCGGAAACGAGCCTGACTTACTGCCGGCAATGCGGACCAAGCTCTGACACCGGTCGTACAGGGACCTAACAGCCCTTATCAAAGGGCCTGGTACCCCATACTCCCGGAGTACCCCCCACAGAACCCCCCGAGGGACGCGGTCGAATGCCTTCTCCAAGTCCACAAAGCACATGTAAACTGGTTGGGCAAACTCCCACGCACCCTCCAGGACCCTGTTGAGGGTGTAGAGCTGGTCCAGTGTTCCACGACCAGGACGAAAACCACACTGCTCCTCCTGAATCCGAGGTTCGACTATCCGACGGACCCTCCTCTCCAGAACCCCTGAATAGACCTTACCAGGGAGGCTTAAGAGTGTGATCCCCCTATAGTTGGAACACACCCTACGGTCCCCCTTTTTGAATAGGGGAACCACCACCCCAGTCTGCCAATCCAAGGGAACTGCCCCCGATGTCCACGCGATATTGCAGAGTCGCGTAAGCCAACACAACCCTACAACATCCAGAGCCCTAAGGAACTCCGGGCGAATCTCATCCACCCCCGGAGCCTTGCCACCGCGGAGCTTTTTAACCACCTCGGCGACCTCAGCACCAGAGATCGGAGAACCCGACCCAAAGTCCCCAGGCTCTGCTTCCTCAGTGGAAGACGTGCCAGTAGGATTGAGGAGGTCTTCGAAGTATTCCGCCCACCGACTCACAACATCCCGAGTTGAGGTCAGCAGCACGCCACCTCCACCATAAATGGTGTTGGTCTCGTACCTCTTTCCCCCCCTGAGACGCCGGATGGTGGACCAGAATCGCCTCGAAGCCGTACGGAAGTCATTCTCCATGGCCTCTCCGAACTCCTCCCACGCCCGAGTTTTTGCCTCAGCAACCACCCGAGCCGCATGCCGCTTGGACTGCCGGTACCTATCAGCTGCTTCCGGGGTCCCACAAGCCAAAAAGGCCCAATAGGACTCCTTCTTCAGCCTGACAGCATCCCTCACTGCCGGTGTCCACCACCGGGTTCGAGGGTTGCCACCACGACAGGCACCAACAACCTTGCGGCCACAGCTCCGATAAGCTGCCTCGACAATAGAGGCGCGGAACACGGCCCACTCGGACTCCATGTCCCCCGCCTCCCTTGGAACGTGTTCAAAGCTCTCCCGGAGGTGGGAGTTAAAGCTCCGTCTTACGGGAGACTCTGCCAGACGTTCCCAGCAGACCCTCACAATACGTTTGGGTCTGCCAGGTCTGACCGGCATCCTCCCCCACCATCGGAGCCAACTCACCACCAGGTAGTGGTCAGTTGACAGCTCCGCCCCTCTCTTCACCCGAGTGTCCAAGACATGCGGCCGCAGATCAGATGAGACGACAACAAAGTCGATCATCGAACTGCGACCTAGGGTGTCCTGGTGCCAAGAGCACATATGGACACCCTTATGCTTAAACATGGTGTTCGTTATGGACAATCCATGACGAGCACAGAAGTCCAATAACAGAACACCACTCTGGTTCAGATCAGGGGGGCCGTTCCTCCCAACCACACCCCTCCAGGTCTCACTGTCATTGCCCACGTGAGCGTTGAAGTCCCCCAGTAGAACAAGGGAGTCCCCAGGAGGCGCACTCTCCAATACCCCCTCCAAGGACTCCAAAAAGGGTGGGTAGTCTGAGCTGCCGTTTGGTGCATAGGCACAAACAACAGTCAGAGCCCGTCCCCCCACACGTAGGCGAAGGGAGGCTACCCTCTCGTTCACCGGGGTGAACCCCAACGTACAGGCACCAAGATGGGGGG
>JBBPBX010043232.1:8741-21045 GCA_038048925.1 Garcialebias charrua | reverse complement strand
AAACGTTAACGCATTTACTCGTTGTGCTATCCGAACAGACTGAATTTTCAGGTGTCCAACTTGCCCATATAGCAATCACTCCTCCTGACATTTTAGCTGCACGTAAAAGTTAGAGATTATTCGTTATATTTTAAAACCCTGGCTGCGCGCAACAGTTAGACAATATTAGTTATTGTTTAATGACATTCAGGTCGCGCTGAAAGGCGGAAATGGGTGTGCGCTTCGTGTTATTTACGTTGTAACATAAGCTGATTTGTGATCAGTTATTAACAAAAATTAAACGCAGAAACACTAATATATATATATCCAGCTAACAATTTTTTTTTTGCCGAGTCTCCTCTCTTAAAACACGAACACTCCACCCACGTGAAGAGAGCACCCCACCCACTTCCAGAGAACTGCCCACCCACTTCAAGGCGGCTTTGCGGCAAATGCGTAATGAACGCGGGTGGCCCAGAGACACCCAGGGGAGCTCCGGGCCACTGAGGGCTGGCCAATGCGAAAACGGCTTATGATGGCTTCAAAATCAGGGACCATGAGCGGTGTAATAATTCAGCGCTGGTGGAGAGTGAGAATGCAGCTTTTAAAGGGTGCAGAGCAGGTGAACTAGCTGGCTGAACAGGTGAGTGGAATCATTGCTGATTGCTGGGAGGCGTGGCATGGAGTGCAGGCTTGAGCTGGAGGATGGGTGATGGGCATTACAAAACAGGGGAAGATAAACTATGACAAAAGGGGCTGAAAACAATAACAGGAGGAAGTGAGTGTGAAGGCAGGGCCAATGGGAGGTGGGTCAGCGGGGCCGCTGATCATGACAGGTAGGGCACCACCGTGGTCTCACTGAACGTTCAGGAAGGGTTAAGAGTGTCTTCAGAAAACTTGACCAGGAAAGACATGCAGCTGTCTGTACACAGAATAAAAAGGAGTGAGAGAACACGACCCTGGGGAGTCCCTGTATTGGTTACAACCTTTGAGATATTTCCCTTCACCAGCACTCTAGCCGTTTTCGCACTGCACAGCCCTCCTTGGCCCAGCTCGTCCTGGTTGTCCCTGAGCCCAACCTGGGCCGCCCCCGCTCATTTCGCATTGTGCGGAGAGCCGCCTTGAAGTGGGTGGAGAGTTCTTTTTCTATTTGTTAGCTGACTACTGTATATATGTTAGTGTTACTGAGTTTAATTTCCTGTTACCAACTGATTACAAATCAGCGTATTTTACATGGGCGTAGCCAGGATTTTCTAAGGGCCGATTCCTTAAAAGCAAAACTGGAACTACAAAATGCAACATACCCGGTAGTCCACTGGTAGAGTGTTGGCTTTCCGTTCCAAGCCTTCTTGGAAAAAAAAAAAGAAGGAGTTTTTGTTAACCACAGGCATAACACAAACTCCTTTTTTTTCCCTCCAATAAAAGACAAACGTAAAATAAGTTGTCCCGAGTGAGATTCGAACCCGAGTCGAGAAAAGGCTTGGAACGGAAAGCCAACACTCTACCACTTGACCGTATGTTTCATTTTGTAGTTCCAGTTTTGCTTTTAAGGAATCGCCCCTTCCAAAATCCTGGCTACGCCCATGTAAAATACGCTGATTTGTAATCAGTTATTAACAGAAATTAAACTCAGTAACACTAACATATATAGTCAGCTAACAATTTTATTAGGGGGTTTCTGTAGTTAAATTTTAATGAAATTCAGCTTGCGGTGAGGTTGTTGTTAGAACGAGTTGATGACTCAACACGTAGCAGTCTGGCCCCTGCTGCAAACAACAAATCAAATGATGAGCAGTACATGATGTCAAACTTTTCGGGCCGACGCCGGCCCAAAAAGGCAAATGCGAACATGACAAACCCGGGTTAGAAGCCAGGCTGGGCCGGGCTGGGCCAGGGAGGGTTGTGCAGTGCGAAAACGGCTTCTGTTTCCCCTCAGTTTAAATGATTTGGCCCTCCTGTTGTGTTTGTTCCTCCACATTCCGAGAACCAAATTAAGGACCATGGGAGACCGGGCTTTCAGTGTGGCTGCCCCCCGCCTGTGGAACTCTCTTCCTGACTGTCTGAGAGCCCCACAGTCACTGGTTGACTTTAAGAGCGGCTTGAAGACCTTTCTTTTTAACCGAGCATACTCTGCCTCCTCATGATTCTATCTTTGATCTTAGTTGATACTGTTATTGATTTTACTTGTTTTATCACTTGTTTTATTGACATTTAATTTTGTTGCACTTTGTAGCACTTTGAGATTTTCATTAATGAAAAGTGCGTTATAAATTAAATTAATTATTATTATTATTATTTGTTTCTGAGGAACAGCCATGATGTTCCTGGTTCACTTTGACCTGGGGAATGTTTAATCATGCAATAGGGTCAGAAACAATAAATAAATAAATAATCCCCCAAAACATTTTTCTTTCTGATTATTAACTCCGATATTAACCATTTCAATCAGTATTTAGTGGAATGATGTTCTTTACCTCTCACAGAAAAAGGATTAAAGATAATAAATCACTCTTTTTTTCATTTAAAAAATACACATTTTTTTTATATCAACTGGAAAAACCCTTCACAGGAAGAAATTATGGTCATACTGAAATTTTTATTTATTTATTCACATATTGCTTTTTTTTTTCCTTTTCAAGGAGTGACATTTATATATGAACTTGTGACATCCATTTTGTTCAGGGTCCATTTGACTCAGTGAATCAGTCATGAGGACTTGTGTTGAAAATAACTTTATTCAAGCACTGATTTTAAACCAGAAATGAACAAAATAACATTAAAACAACGGATTAGAAACATGAACACAGTGCATGTGTTGTGATATGACATCATGTCATGATGGCAAACATTACACAATGTTTAAAACCATAAATACACAAAAACGAAAAGGTGGAAATGAACAAGATGCATATGTTTTGTCATCTACACAGTACATGAGGGACATGCCGTCATGAATTTAACACATTTCACACACGTCATCCTCGTCTTGACATCTTCAGATGGCTTACAAACCTGGCATCGCTCCCTTTTCAAAAAAGTTGATTATTACTGTTTTTGCTGGCACAGACAACATGCTCTTACATAGACACACTTACATCACACATTGGTGTACTGGGTGTAGTCTTCTCTTGGATCTCGCTTACTTTAGCTGCAGTAGCTGGGGTCCCTGGCATGTGCTGTCTTTGTTGTATTAGCGCTTTGAGATTTTCACTAATGAAAAGCGCGTTATAAATTGAATTCATTATTATTATTATTATTATATGTGGTACTGCCTTCCTCAGCTCCACTAGGAAGATGAAACTCATGTACAGCTTTGACATTCCACTCTGTAAAGATTGTTGTCCAAATGACAAAATGTGTTATAAGCTGATACATCAATTATTTTGTAAAAGATGACCAGCTGCCAGTGTGCAGTCATTCATGCTCTAAGACGCCGTGGCCTTGTCCAAGTTATCCATCCTCTCTTTAGTGGCATTGTAGTCAAGGATCATGCTTGGTTTCTGGTCCGTTGATTTCAGCGTTTTTGTGCAAAGGGCTCATGAGCACAACATTTTCTCACTTTTTAGGCCAATAAGACACCAGTGTTGTGCTGTCTGTGAAGGCAAACATGGAAGACTGGGTCCTTGTTCTTTGTTACCAGCAGCTCAGCAGGGAGTTCAGCTCGGTTCTTTTTGACTGTTCCAAACATCATGAGCTTTCGCTTTAGAAGTTTCTGTTCCACTGTTAACATTGAAGATATTTATATATTTCCCCTCTCCTGCTGAGTGTCCACTCAACATAAGTAGAGTTTACAGTTGGGAACAGAAAATTATCCCATCAAAAGTCATAAAACACCTGCATTCTCGCAGTGAGGGAAACAGAATAAGGAATGGGTGTGAATCTGTGTGTCTGAGATGAAATATATCTCACAGTTTACCCTTTATACCCTCCTCTACTTTGACTGCATGGTCAAACTGACCCAAACAGTGTCTATGTACAGTAATATTTTTCATTCAACCTTTATTTATACAGGCTAATCCCATTGATCCTCGGGGACTCATTTACAAGGGAGACCTGATTTTAACAAAGATTGATGACAGCACGACAACATCAGACATAAACAAGCATATAAATTGAGAAGAAAAAAATAAAATAAAATGGTGTTTAGAAAACGAAACAAAAACAGTTAGGTTGTAAAGCAATTTAGAATACTAAAAAGAGGAACAAGTCTGCATTGGTTTTCCCTAACCCTAATATATAAACGGGGAGGGGGTTGCAAATATGTAAAATAAATCATTTTCATTTTATATGTTGATTATGTTTCTTAAACCAAGTAGAAGTTTCACACAGAAAATACTTTCAACATTCTTTTTTAAATTAATTAATTAATTTTTACTTTCAAACAGATAATTTGATACACAACTGAGGGTTAAAATAAACATACGAATTAGTGAGAGAGATCAAAATCATGTAAGAAATGATTAATTAAAAATATATTGCTGCATTGCAGACAAAAAATCAGCAAATAGAAGCCTAGCAGAGGAACTGGGTCTCTCCAGATGTTTGGAATGTTATCAAAGATAAAACATTTTACAAAAAGATAAAACATTTTACAACTTTTACCTGTCTGGTAAGCAAAGTGTAGGAGGTCTTTTTTCAAATCACACAAGGATACAACCTCGTCCTTTAAAATTATCTTTAAGGTTTTCATTACCAGAGATGTTAAGGCAAATGGTCTGAAGTTGCTTATTTCCTGTAATTGTGTGGATTTTAGAAAGGTAATAATTGTTGAACTTTTCCAAATGAATGAGAATTATATAGCCAGCACACATTTGAAAGAATCCAGAACAACTCCACTGAGCTGATGGGCACAATATTTCAGAGTGCGCCCACATCCCCTAACAGGAATGAGACAGGAATTTAAGGAGATGTAATGTAGAGCAAAGAGGGAGGTAGCAAAGGCAAAGCAGAAGGTGCATGATGAATTGTATGGGAGGCTGGACACTAAAGAGGGTGAGAAGGACTTGAGACAGAGGAATCAAGCTGGGAAGGATGTGCAGCAGGTTAGGCTTTTTCACGATAGGAATGGTAATGTTCTAACAAGTGAGGAGGGTGTGATGTGAAGATGGAAGGAGTACCGTACTTTTCGACGTAAAAGTCGCTTCTGTGTATAAGCCGCTTTGTCCAATTATTGGGAATAATTTGTAAAAATCCATAAATAAGCCGCTTCGTCCTATAAGTCTCATCTATTATGCGTCACCGCTACGCGACGCGTCAGCGCCTCATTTGCCCTGCTGAAAATGGCGGCCACAGAAGCGAGCCAGCATGGAAGGACTTTATAAGATTAACACGGTAAAAACAATTATTTCTTTGCTGAAAAAATACATTTCTTAGCAGACATGATAGCACAAGGGTTCCTGAGCTTAACCGTTCCTTAATCAATTCACGAAATGGTCAAATCTGCTGAATTTATATTGTTTCGGTTTGACGTCTTCCAAACGGTCGCGTGCGCTACTAAAATAAATTATAAAACATTTAATTTTATCTCAAATGTCTTATACAGGTCAACAGTTTGTAAATGAAAACCCATATAATTACACTCTGTAAGCTAAAAAATATCTGCCGAGTGGTTTATGATTTATAACAATAATAATAATAATAATAATGAATTCAATTTATAACGCACTTTTCATTAGTGAAAATCTCAAAGTGCTACACACATTGAATGCTACACACATTCATACACCGGTAACGGCAGACTACCATGCAAGGTGCTTTCCAGTTCTACCGGGAGCAACTCGGGGTTAAGTGTCTTGCCCAAGGACACAACGACACATGGTGTGGGGAACCGGGATTCGAACCGCCAACCTTCTGATCAGGGGACGACTGCCATTACCACTACGCCACGGCCGCCCCAAACGGAAATAAAGCCGAAGCTAATGAGACGATTCCGTCTCTAAACAACAAATAAAATATTGAATTTTATCTCAAATGTCTTATACAGGGCAACAGTTTGTAAATGAAAACCCATATAATTACACTCTGTAAGCTAAAAAATTATCTGCAAAGTGGTTTATGATTTATAACTGATATATAATTCTGACCTATAATTCTTGAAAAACTATTTGTGAACAGACTAGATCAATTTATAGATAAACAAAATGTTCTACGCAACAGTCAGTATGGGTTCAGAGCAAAAAACTCTACATCAATGGCTCTCATGGAATTAATGGAACAAATAACTACTGCTGTCGATCAAAAACAATATTGTGTCAGTATTTTTGTTGATTTAAAAAAAGCATTCGATACTATTGATCACACCATTCTCCTTGAAAAATTGAACAAATATGGTATTAGAGGACCAGCATTACAGTGGGTATCTAGCTATTTAAAAGATAGGAAACAATTTGTACAAATAAATGATGTAAGATCTGACCTCTGTAATATCACATGTGGAGTTCCCCAAGGCTCTGTACTTGGACCAAAGCTATTTATTTTATATGTGAATGACTTGGTAAATGTGTCAGGACTCCTTAAATGTGTACTTTTTGCTGATGATACCACATTTTTCTGTTTAGGTGAAGATGTAGAACAAATGTTGGAATTGATAAAGACAGAATTTGTCAAAATACAAACTTGGTTTAAAATCAATAAATTATCATTAAATCTAGAAACTAATTACANGACATCATAATACATTTATGCACGAGGCCGACAAAGGCGGTGAGTTGTCCGTGGACACTGCCAGACAGTTCCATAGTCCTGATAAGAGATGGTAGTGTCTATCAGCCGGCTCAACTCTGACACAGGTCCTTCGGAGGATATGTAGAAAGAAGCTCCGATAGTGTTCACGGGACAAAGAGCAAAGCAGGAACAAGGCCCTTTTCTTAAGAAAACCCAAACTTCAATAAAATAAACAGATTAAAACAAGAACTGACACTGACTGCAACATAGTAAAGACTTTCACGGTCGTTTAATATTGTAATTTAATAATACAGTTGACCAACATCCAAGTTATGTACTGTAATGTTAAACATTGCTATTCACATTTACAGAATAAATAAAAATATATTTTCTTACTTTGAGATGGTCAAAGCCGACATCTTAGGTTGCCATGCGTTGATTGTTGTCGGGCCGAGCAGCGCGCCACCGCAGCTGCTCCAGGCCTGTGTTAGCTAGCTGGCTAGCTTCTGCTAGCCAAGCCATGAGCTAGTGTTGGAGCGGCGGCGCGATCAATCTGCAGCTTCTGCTGCTCCAGCCGCTGCTCCAGCCTGAGACGTCCACAGAGCTATTCCAGCTAGTAATTAATCCACATGATGCGATCCTGGTCACCAGTGTTCAAAAGGCCGGCTCCCGTGTTAGCTCCAGTGTTAGCTCTGGAGCTAGCCAGGCCGGAGGTGTAGCCAGGCCGGCCGGAGGTGTTCGCACGGCGGCCTGGCACGATCGGCGATAAATCCGCTGCTACTTGAGACATCCACAAAGTTCACAGAGACGTTTCCAGCTAGTAATTAATCCATATGAAGCCATCCTGGTCACCAGTCTTCGTCCAGCTCTCGGCAGCTAACCTAAGATGGCGTCCGCCGGTGTTCTACATTAATTTGTGACCGGAGACCCCAGTGACTGAACCTTAAATAGCGTCCGGTGTTCTACATTAATTTGTGACCGTGTAAACTGAAGACCTACTTCCTGTTTCCCAAAATTGCTCAAAAATTGCTCAAAAATGATCAGAAATGATCTTTTTTATCATAATTATTATTTATAAAGCCTTTAAAACAACCAGAGCTGCAACAAAGTGATGTACACATGAAATTAAGAACATTTAAACACAAAAAAAAAAAAAAAAAAAAAATTTTTTTTTTTTTTTTTTTAATTCATATTTTTATTAAATATGATATGTTCGTAAGTCCCGTGGTTCGCAGGTCGATGGGGTCGTAGGTCGGGGGTTACCTGTACATGATATTAGTAATAAAAAGAAAACTGTTGATGTTCCACTCAAAATTGAGGGTGTTGAGATTTGTAGAGTGAGTGAGGTGAAGTTTTTGGGTGTTATCATTGATGACAAACTGACATGGAAACAACACATAAATTCTGTAAGAATAAAAATAGCTAAATCGATTGCAGTACTGTACAAAGTCAGAGACTTATTGAATGATAAAGCTCTGTATTTGTTGTATAACACAATCATTGTTCCACACTTAATCTATTGTATTGATGTTTGGGGGAAAGCGTGTAAAACAATCACAAAGCCTATTTTTGTATTACAGAAAAGAGCTGTAAGAATTATCACTAGAAAACATTACCGTCATCCATCTAGTACATTATTTTATCAACTGAAGTTATTGAAGTTCCATGATTTGGTAGATTATAATATTTTATCAGTTATGTATAGGGCTCAGAATAACGCATTACCTTTAAATATCCAAATGCATTTTGTTAAAAGACAAAGTTGTTATAACCTTAAGGGGACAGAGATGTTTGTAAAACCACAATTCAGAACTAGTTTGAAGGGACGTTCTACCTCAATCCAGGGAATTAGATTATGGAATGGCTTGGAGAATGTAGTTAAAAATGCCAAGTCAATGTTTACATTTAAGAAAATGATCAAAATGAATTTGTTAAAAAATATATGAAATGACGTAATGTGTATTGTATTAGTTAGAAAATTAGAAAGAGTTAGTCATTTTGTACTGTTGGTGGAAGATTATTATTGTTTAATCTGATTGTTTGAAAAAAGGGGCAGATATAATAAGATTTATTCTTCTTTCTGCTACCTTTCATTTTTTTTATATTTTGTACGTTATCATTTATGGGATTGTTTTGTATTGTGTTTCTTTTGTAAAAAAAAAATGAACAAATTTAATAAACGGGTGATTCTTTTTTTGGGGCAACATTCATGTCTGCATGTTTCTCTTACCCTGATTTTTTTCTAAAATGTGCCAAATATTTACAACAAAGTATTTTAATTATACACTTAGATGTTTGCCATCATTCAAATATAAATGAAATGCATTTAAAATATTATTTTGTACTTTACACACCTTTTTGGTGACATAGATGGTCAATTTTATTGTGTCCGCAGTGCAGTGTAAAATATTTCCTCAATAAGTTTAAACAATAAAATTAAATTAAAAAAGAAATTTCTTCAATAATTTGATTGACTGGACTAAACCTTATTTTATTATGAAACTGAATCTGTTGAAACTATTTTTTTTATTTGATATTTTCTTGATATTATACATGTCCCAGTAGTAACTTTCCACCCTGTTAGAATGTTTCCTTTTTGCCCTCAAAAGACTACAATTCCATAAAAGCCATTTACAAGAAGAAGACATCAATTGGTTTTGGAGGGAATTCAACCATGGAAAACAAGTTAAGCTTCATCTGTCACTCTCTCCTTACTTTTTTTAATCTTAAATATATTAAACCTGTATGCGTCAACCTTAAAGTTCCACCCTGTTAAGATAAATTGTGGGAAATGTTTATTTGGTAGAATTTAAAAAACAACATATTAGATTTAGTCATTAAAGGTTTGCTATTCTGTTGAAGGTTAGCTAGCTAAATGTTGACCACATAAAGAGCTACAGCTAGATTAGCTAAAAAAATTCCACCCTGTTATGTTCCACCCTGTTAGGTTTATGAACCAAACAAGGTGTAACAAGGACCTAACAGGGTGGAAATTCAGGTAAAACGTAATCACATATACATGTAATTATTACTTTACCTGTAATTATTATTTTATCCAGCCCTGAGCTTGACCATTATTAATTTCTTATTGCTAAACATGTCAGTGATGTAACAAAATATTTAAAACTTAAAATATTACTCTTTTTATTTTCAAAAGTCCTGAAGCCAAAATGTTGCCGCAAAAAAAGAATCACCCAAACATAAACATAACAATATAAACGGAAATAAAACCGAAGCTAACGAGATGATTCCGTCTCTAAACAACAAATAAAAAATTGAATTTTATCTCAAATGTCTTATACAGGGCAACAGTTTGTAAATGAAACCCATATAATTACACTCTGAAAGCCTAAAAAATATCCATAGAGTGGTTTAAGAGCTGTTTATCTAAACAGTAGATATCTGTTTGCGGTAGCTATACCGCTAACAACAAAGCTAAAAGAGCGATTTTTTTTAGCTCTGAAAATCTTCTGCAGTTAACAGTTTCTAAATGACCACCAAATAATTACACTCTGTAAGTTTCAAGAAAATCTGCGGTGTGGTTTATGAGTTATCTTGCCATAAAACACAGCTAACAACACAGCTAACAGTGGTTAGCTCCAGAGCAGGAGACCGGGCAGCGACAGAGTCAGTCCGAGCAGAGGAGGCTTTTTTCGTACACATGAGCTAGAAACGGTCGGTGTACTCTCTGGAAGTGTCCCTCTAGCAGTCAAAAGTGGTACTGCACCATTTTTTGGCCAAAATGAAAAACGGCGATATCAGAGCCAAAAATTGGTCTAAAAATATAGGAAAAAAGCCACAAATATGACGCTTCAGCGTGTAAGCCGCGGGACATTCAAATGAGTAAAAAAACAGCTATTTATACGCCAAAAAGTACAGTACTTTGAGGAGACAATGAATAAAGAGAATGAAAGAGAAAGAAGAGTAGAGGTCATAGAAACTGTGGACCAGGAAGTGGGAAAGATTAGTGAGGGTGAAGTCTGGATAGCTCTGAACATGATGAAGGGGAAGGCAGTAGGACTTGATGACATACCAGCGGAGATTTGGAAATTTCTTGGAGAGATGGCAGTGAGGTTTTTGACAAAAAAAATTCATTGGCACAATTGAGAGTTAGAAAATTCCTGCGTAATGGAGAAGAAGTGTGCTGGTGCCAATTTTTAAGAACAAGGGTACTTTAAGGTTAAGGTTTCTTTATTTGTCATTCCCACCACATGTTGGGAAACAAAATTGTGTACACAGGGTCCCAGTTACATCAGACAAAAGTATATATTGTAAAGAAAAACAGTAATAAGATCTAATGGTACGTCCACACCTAACAGCGTTTCAACTTCAAAAAAGCTCGTCACGCACGCAAGTGGACGCACTGGACCCACAGTGGTGTCCAGACCAGAACGCGAAGCTGCGGCGGTGTGGCGGCGGGGGGTGTGGGAGGAGCTTACCGGTATACAGAGTTCCTCACTGCACTCCGCCAGGCAAGGAGCTTTTTATTTCTGTCTCTGTAGAGCAGACTTGACTGGTCGTGAAGGACTTGTCGCGAACACACAGCTACAATGAGTTTCTCTTCCATAGTACACGACTTTGCGGGTTTTTTCTGTGTCCCACAAACAATACGTCACATAGTTGCGCAATACCCCCGTCCCCTCGTTTCCGCGTCACATAGGGACTCTCCCCCTCTCTTCTCCCCCCGACTCTCCCTGATCAACCAATCAGGGAGAGTTGAACGGCGTTTGAACGTTTGAACGGCGAAATCTTCAACATGTTCAAGGCGTGCTTTGGAGGCTGACGCGGGTTCACGTGCACGGAAAACGCTTTCCAGCATGCTCAACACGCACGTGACGCCCGACGCCAAGACGCGCCTGGAGGCGCGTCCCCCATTGACTTTGCATGTAAACTGGACGCTCCTGCAGTTGAAACGCTGTTAGGTGTGGACGTACCATTAGATATGAACTAAGAAGTATGCTAAACTAAGAATACACTAAGCACTAATAGTGCAAAAACAGTATGCCGAACAACAGCAGCATGAACATAAGTCTGTGTGAGAAGATAAGTGCGAATGAACACAGCAGCATGAAATAAATAAGCAGCATAAGATAAGCATCATGGATAGTCAGCAGCACATATCAGCAATCAAGTGGCATTACAGTGATTTTTTTCCCCAGTGATAATTTTGATTTGGGATTCATGAGTCTTAACAGGTTCAGGGTATAATCTATTCCTCATTCTAGTGGCTTTGCACTTAATGCTCCTCAACCTCCTGCCGAGGGGAGCAGGGCAAAAAGTAAGAGTTCTGGGTGAGTGGGGTCCTTTATAATGCAGGTGGCTCTCTTCCTGCATGTGTAAATGTCTGTGATGGTGAGGAGACTGACTCCAACAGACTTCTGTGCAGCCTTCACCACTCTCTGTAAAGCTTTTCTTTCTGCAGCTGTGCAGGCTCTATGGCAGACGTTGATGCTGGAGCACAGGATGCTCTCCACTGCACACCTGTAGAAGGAGGTGAGGACTGACATTCCCAGACCAGCTTGCCTCAGCCGCCTGAGGAAGTAGTCTCTGATGTGTTGTCTTGATCTGGCTGGTGGTGTTGTTTCCCAATTTGAGGATGTCGTTCAGCTGCACACCCAAGTATTTTGTAGCTGGAAACCCATTCCACCACAGATCCTCCTGT
>JBBPBX010043231.1:0-20519 GCA_038048925.1 Garcialebias charrua | reverse complement strand
AAAGAATAAACAACAATGTAAACAAATGGAACATTTATTTAAAACAATAATTTTAAACTGAGAATACTGACAACAATGTAAACAAATGGAACATTTATTTAAAACAATAATTTTAGTTTCTGTACTGTATCAATTTTTTTTGCATCATTTGATATTTATACCAAAAATAGGAACAAATAATACAGGAGTGCATAAAATTCTGTAACTTAAATTACCAGTATTAGCTTAGTTGCCTGGATTTCTCAAACAATAACAGAAAAAGAAAAGTCTAGGAACAAATAACTTATTCATCCATCATCTTTACCCACTTCTTCCTTTTCAAGTCTCGGGGGTCACTGGTGTCCTTGTCCAGCCATCACTGTGTGAGAGGCGGGGGACACCTGGACAAGTCTCCAGTCCATCACAGACAAATAATTCAAAATATATAAATACAAAGTAAACAGACTTCAGCCTACCATGGTACATTAACGTTTAACTTATTGATGACAAACTGACATGGAAACAACACATAAATTATGTAAGAATAAAAATAGTTAAATCGATTGCAGCACTGTACAAAATCAGAGACCTATTGAATGATAAAGCTCTGTATTTGTTGTATAACACAATCATTGTTCCACACTTAATCTATTGTATTGATGTTTGGGGGAATGCGTGTAAAACAATCACAAAGCCTATTTTTGTATTACAGAAAAGAGCTGTAAGAATTATCACTAGAAAACATTACTGTCATCCATCAAGTACATTATTTTATCAACTGAAGTTATTGAAGTTCCATGATTTGGTAGACTATAATATTTTATCAGTTATGTATAGGGCTCAAAATAATGCATTACCTTTAAATATCCAAATGCATTTTGTTAAAAGACAAAGTTGTTATAATCTTAAGGGGACAGAGATGTTTGTAAAACCACAATTCAGAACTAGTTTGAAGGGACGTTCTACCTCAATCCAGGGAATTAGATTATGGAATGGCTTGGAGAATGTAGTTAAAAATGCCAAGTCAAGGTCTACATTTAAGAAAATGATCAAAACGAATTTGTTAAAAATATATATATGAAATAGCGTAATGTGTATTGTATTAGTTAGAAAATTAGAAAGAGTTATTCATTTTGTTCTGTTACTGGAAGATTATTATTGTTTAAACTGATTGTTTGAAAAAAGGGGCAGATATAATAAGATTTTTCCTTCTTTCTGCTACCTTTCATTTTTTTATATATTTTGTACGTTATCATTTATGGGATTGTCTTGTATTGTGTGTTTTTTTGTAAAAAAATGAACAAATTTAATAAACATAAAGATAAACTCAAAATTAAAATACAGACTTCACAGGGTTTTTAACCATATTAATTCCTATTTGGTAAATCTTTAACAAAATTTCAAAACCTGTGCAAACCTACATTAAAATTTCTTCTGAACTGTAATTTATAAACCATAAATTGTATCATTTAGAACTGGCTCCAGTCGATGCGTCTCATCTGGTCGCTCCAACCTGTTAAAAAGACAAATTACATAAAGTTTGTTGTACAACTTGTCTATTAGTTTTAGTATAATATGAGAAAAAAACTGTTACCTTTGAGCTGCAGCTGCTTCAGAACTACAGTACTCCCATGTTATTTTTGTTTCATGCTGGAGTTGTGTGGAGTTTTATCTACATGAATGAATAACGTACATTGCTTCCAGCGTATTAAAAATAAAACTAAACCCCTCAACCTCCACTGAGCTGTCTGCTTGTAAATCATTTGTGATACAGCAGGAGGTGGAGAGAGAAATCTTTGCAGAAAACGTCACTGGTCCACTGGTTTCACTTTCATCTTCCGTGCATTTTATCATATTTCCAAAATACTGTACCGTAATTTTATTTGACACTTCTTGCAAACAACCGTTCTCTTGTTAAGCTCTGTCTTCCCCCAGAACATTGTAGGATCTGAAATTATTTTTAAAGACGAAGGAGCGAGTTGAATCACGCTGTCTCCCTCCTCCCTCCTTTCTAGCAGGCTCCGTTCATATAAAGGGAGCTGGCTAACTAGCTTGCTGTACGGTGGCCTACATGATCAAAATTCTATGGTGGCCGAACGGACACATAGTGCAATATGCAGTACGCTCAGGAGTAGGAGTGGAAATAATATAAAATAAAACACGTTTTTAAATCGAATTTGAGGCTTTTAGAATCGATTCTGAATCGCCAAGACTAAGAATCTAGATTTTTTTTAAAGTTGCTTTTTTTTTCTCTGCACCCCTAATGTATATATATATACTGTGTAAAAGTGCTATGTGTTGTCGTCATTGTATGTTCCCATACAATGGCAAAATTAGTTATTGTAGGGATGGCTCCCTCTGTTGGTCTGTCTACCCCCTTACATCCTGTGTCTGTCAGGTCTGCGTCTCAGGTGTTTGTGTTTAGGGTTAATTTAGAGGCATATATTAGTCAGCGTTCCTGTGTGTATCATTGTCGGGTCATTGTCCCTGTTCCCTGGTGTGTCGTATCCCAGCTCCTTGTGAGTACATCTCGTCTGTATCTGTAGTTTTAGTATTCCTGCCACAGTTTGAGCGTCAGTACTGTATTAGGTTTTGTTTTGTACTGCCACGTCAGTGTTTTAATTTTGCCTTATTAAAGTGTTTTTGTTTTTACTCGTGCCTCTGAGAGTCTGTCTGTCTGCACCACTGGGCTCATCCCTCAACACCACACCGTATCGTGACAGTTATCCGCATTTAACTCATTGCATCTGAGATACACCCAGGTGGAGCAGTGGGCAGCTATGGAAGCGCCCGGGGTGCAGTTAGAGATTAAACGTCTTGCTCAGAGACACCACGACATGTGGGAATGGCTGGGGATCGAACCTGGGACTAAACAGATGAGATACAAAGTCGTTACAGCAAGGAGAGCCAATCATCAGATCAGGGGATAAATCATCATCCCTATATCCATACACTGTGTATAAACAAACGTTTTCTGCAACAAATAAAGTCCAGTTGATCCTGTATTGAACGCCTTTTTTGATTTCATCATGTCCTGGACGACTGAGAATCTTCACCAGCATACACTGTGTATACATTGTATATGGATATGGGTGGTGTTAATGTTGTTGTTGGACTTTAGAAGGTTAAAGAAACGACTCCACTTTGTTTAGAACTTCTAAAATGTCTGAAAAACCTTTCCAACACGTGTGTGTGTTGTGGTGGTGGTGGTGTGGGGTGTTAGAAATCTGTGCTATAGTACAGATTATAGTGCACTGAACACTGATGATTTGACTGTTAAATGTGTTTACAAGAGCGGCCATCTTGTTTCACATCTGTAATGAGTGTGAAGCCAAGTGATCTGCTCACCTGCATTACTGAACATCTTGTTTTTCACAATGACCTGGTAGCTGTTCAGGGCTTCTGGGTACATTTCATTGTTCTCATATTGGTTGGCAAGGTTGAGCAATACCTGATAATGACAGAAGCATTAAAAACAATAACAACCAAAAGTTATTAAAAAACAGACCAATAAGTCAGATAAAACTAACTAGAGAAAAACTTCACAAAGAGCTATGTTTGAATAGCTGAGAGGTAAAGTCCACAGCCGCTGATGCCAAACCTGTACCCTGTTCTAGTGACTCTCCCTACAACGTGAAAAAGTGAAAAACGAAAATAGGATTTAACTGACTAAATCTTGTCATTCTGATCAGGTGTGGTTACTGGGACCCACACCAGATTACAGTACAGGTAATCATAATAAATAGTAAAATTATGGAGCATGGTGAGTGCAATTAATACACATTCCCTTGACAGTTGCTTCCTGTTGGACTAACAACTATCAGACATGAGCTATTTAAATCAGAAGTGCCAAATGAATCAATTTTGACAAAAATAAAGCACAAGTCACAACTATTTTAATTGAAGAAGTGAAAAATGTCAATAAGTGAAATCATAACATGGATGCTGTTTCATTAGTTTTATCTTCAGAGCAGAGCATCAGGAAAAGCTGTAGCCTGACTTACAGAGTAGGTGAGGTCTAGATTGATGTGATCGGCAGTGCCAGACTGTTCCCGCTGTCTGATCAGTGCTCTCTCCTTTCTGCCCGCCTCTTTGGCTTTTTCAAGAGCCTGTGAAAACACACAACACACACATACAAAAACTACATGATGCTTTATGTATTTATGATCTATTTTATGTTTAACTATTGTTCAGTGAGCTAAGTGTTTCATTAGTGGGTTAAATTAGTTTTAATTGATTTTTGTGTGTGATTTTTTGCATTCAGTCATAATGAAGCCTGAGTACTATAAATGTTGCCAACTGAACTAGTCTGTGGGTGTGCACTGAATCAGTGTATGCAGCCCCAAAAATGGGTCTGTTGAAAAGAGAATCAGATTACATGTCTATGCATGGGGAGCTCAAGCACAGCTGACCCAAACAAATGTCTGAATAAAACCTGTGCAAAACTACAGATCAAAGTAAGGACGGTTAAGCCATAGAAGCAGATTCCTTTTATCAATCTTTTACGCTTTGAAGACCCGATCAGATCACCTCACCACCAGATGAAGAGCATCTCAGCGTGACCTCAGCAGAAGTAAGGAGTAGTTTCAGAAGGATTAACCCTCACAAAGCAACCGGACCAGACAACATACCCGGGAAAGTGTTGAAAGAATGTGCCGATCAGTTCTGCAAGGTGCTGGCCGACATATTTAACACCTCACTTACCATGGAGATAGTTCCCATGAAAACTGATCAACAGAGGACACCATCTCCTCTGTGGTCCACACTGCTCTCACCCACCTGGAGTAGGAGGACTTATGTCCGTCTGCTCTTTGTGGACTTCACATCTGCCTTTAACACCATGATCCCCCAAGCCCTGATAGAAAAACTATTCACACTAGAACTTAGCCCCTCCATTTACAACTGGGTCCTAGACTTCTTAAAAGACCACAGTCAGTGAAGATCCACAACTTCTCCTCCTCCACCATAACCCTCAGCACTGGCTCTCCTCAGGGCTGTGTGTTGAGCCATCTCCTGTTTACTCTGCTTACGTATGAGTGTACCCATCCAGGCGGTCATATTGTAAAGTTTGTAGATGATACAGCTGTGGTGGGATGCAAAACAAACAATGATGAGTCCAGCTACAGGCAGGAGGTGGAACATCTGGAGAGCTGGTGCAAGGACAACAACCTTCACATCAATCTGAAGAAAACAAAGGAGATGATTTAGGCCCTGTTTACACGGACACTGTGTGGGGGAAACGGAACTTTTGGGTATGTTAATTAGGTTGAAAGTTTTGCGTTGACATGGGCGAATTCTGTGGATACGACTCTCTCCCCCCCACCCCTCGTCCTCATGATTTCACTGTAGTTACCATGCTGGGCCATTAGATGGTGCTGTGATGTTTGGAACCTTCACTACTGCGCATGCGTGCAGCCTGGGGTAAACAGAGCACCGAGGCATCCTGCCTTGTCTGTTTTCCTCTCTGGCTAAAAGTTCAGCTACTACAAGTTGTTGTCAACAAGTTAACAAGTTAAAGCTGGAATTTGGATAAGAGTCAACAGATTTGACACCAAGTGGGACTGCTTCATCTAACAAGCTGCACACCAGTTGCTGACTGGACCGGAACCGCGTCAACATGTCTGACTTTAGTCCGTGAGAATCAGCTGATTTCCAGCAGCGCTACAAGGTAAACAATGTTCTTAATAATGTTTCCTTGTGTTTAGTTCAATCACAGAACAACCAACTGAGGTTTTATTTTTATTTTTTTCCTGCGAGGTCGAAGCTGTCGTTCCACGAAGCGGACCGGCGGTTCGGATCTGGGTCCAGTTTCCACCAGGATGAAAACAACAGAGTCCAGTTCATTAAAGTTCGGTTAACGTGTTTTTAAAAGTGTTCAATTTAATTCTCAGTGTTTGTGACATGAGTTTGTGGTGTTGAATAAACAAATAAATTAAAAATCAACCTGGTGTCTTCATTTTCAACATGCAGCATGTTAGGCATGACGTAACGAGTCCAGATAGCTTCATTTAGCTCAGATAAATTTAAATATCTCCCACGCTAACATAAATACTGTTTATTATTGTTAAACTGTTAATATATAGCACATTTAGTATGTTATAGTGCAGCGTGACACGTGAAATGTCCGACTGCCTCGTTAACAGCGACAACTGGATCCAGGCAGCTGGCTCTCTTCCAACACAGATGCAGGTAAGGTGTAGAATAATTAAATATGAGAATCAAAATATATTCCATCAGCTATAGTTCAGAAAGTGGTGCGTGTGTCCACTGTCCAGTCCACCGCCATTGTTAAAATGCCGGCTGTCTGCGCGTGCGTGCTGCGTGCATGTGTTCAAACAAAAGCTCCACGGGAGATGTTTACATTATCAACGGGGGGTCAGCGAAAAACTTCCACCTTGAGAGCAGGGTCAGAAAAGTATTGGAGTCAAAGAGGGGGGCCAGCAGCATCGTGTAGGCAATAAGCAAAGTCGCAAAGAGAAAGTAGCGGTTACACTCAAAATACGCGCCGTGTAAACTGGCCCTTAGACTTCAGAAGGAACAAACACCCACACCCCACTGAACATAAGAGGATCTGCGGTGGAAGTGGTCTCCAACTACAAGTACCTGGGTGTACACTTGAATGATAATCTCAGCTGGAGCAACAACACCACCAGCCTGATCAAGAAAATTCATCAGAGACTCTACTTCCTCAGACGGCTGAGACGAGCTGGTCTGAGCAGCCCAGTCCTCACCTCCTTCTACAGGTGTGCAGTGGAGAGCATCCTGTGCTCCAGCATCAACGTGTGGCATGGAGGCTGCACAGCTGCAGAAAGAAAAGCTCTACAGAGAGTGGTGAAGGCTGCACAGAAGATGTTGGAGTCAGTCTCCCCACCATCACAGACATCTACACCTCCAGATGCAGGAAGAGAGCCACCTGCATCATGAAGGACCCCACTCACCCAGCACACACACTTTTTGCCCCACTCCCCTCAGGAAGGAGGCTGAGGAGCATCAAGTGTAGAACCACTAGACTGAGGAACAGCTTCTACCCTGAAGATGTTAGACTCATGAGTCTCTAACCAGGATAATCACTGTGGAAAATCACATCATGCTGCTGATGATCTTTTTCATGTTGCTGTGTTCATTTGTACTCATCTTCTCACAAAGACTCATGTTTGTGCTGCTGTTTGGTGTATTGTTTTTATGCTATTAGTGTTTAGAGTATTTTTAGTTAATACCCTGATGCATGCTCAATAATCCAGGTAGAAAAATCTAAAAAAGCTAAGTCTGGTCCTCTGGACATTCAAAAAAACAAAACAAAACAAAACAAAGCAAAAAAAATGTAGAAACGTTTCGTCTTAAGAAATGGCAGGTTGGCTTTCTTGGACTGTGAGGTCTCAGTTTCTGATAGAGGGAATTTGCAAACTGAGGTGTACCGCAAACCCACCCACACAGACCAGTATTTGCAGTTTGACTCCCATCACCCTCTGGAGCACAAGTTAGGAGTCATCAGGACTCTGTATCACAGAGCAGACAGCGTCCCCACTAAAGCCCCCAGTATAGCTCCGCGTTTGGCCGAGCGCCGCTGCACGCCGTGTGAGCGCCGCGGCACAAGCCTTTGAACGTGGGCGTGAACGCGCAAAGCTCAAATTTTACAACCGCTTACGCACACGCGTTGTCTCACAATAAACTGCCCGGGGCGGACTGTTTTGTATGTGACACAAATGTATTAAATTCTTCTTCTTCATCGCTGAACTGGACTTTCCTTTTGTTTTTTTGCCAAAAGTCAAGTGATCGCTTGAAGCGATCACCATTCGCTGAATGAACTTGTCACAAGTGAACTAAAGTCATGTCCAACGTGGATGCGCAGGTTCTAAATATTTCCTGGTGTGCTGGTCTGCTGTGTGGGCTGAAGGACCAGCGCTCCCTGTTTTAATTTTATTTTTTAGAACTTTTTATTAACATATAAACACAGAAAACCGCTGCGCAGCCCTCTGCCTTTTCTTCTCCCACCCGACATGTCAATCAATTCAGTAGGCGTGTCAGCAAATGACCGATCAGAGACCTCAGTTTGTCCCGTAGGTAAACGCTCCGCCCTGCTGCTGCTCAAATTATGTCAAGAATTTGGAGCTTCACTAAACAGCCACTGGCCAAAAGGATGGCCCAGCACAGAAGATCAACATCATCAGGTCAGGACTCTGCGGTCTACACTCATCTCCAGGCCTGCAGTCACTCTTTCAGGGATGAAGATGTTCACATCCTTGATAGAGAGGAACAATGGTTTGAGAGAGGAGTAAAGGAGGCCATCTTTGTGAAAAGAAACCGTCCATCATTAAACAGGGGTGGAGGCCTCCGGGTTCAACTGTCCCCCTCTTACAATGCTGTTATTGCTAGTATCACTCAGCCCTCTGTGAATAGCAAACAACCATCAGGGTGCTAACGATCCATCGTTAGGCTGATGGTCCTCCTTGATCATGTGAGCAGCTGGTTTCGGCTGTCATCAGCCAACTGGTTGATCCACTGTGAGAGGGTGCTATTTATAAGACTGAGCTGAACATAGCACCTCAGACTGAGGAAGTCTTTCGGACGAAAGATGAAACGTTTCTACATTTTTTTGCTTTGTTTTGTTTTTTTGAATGTCCAGAGGACCAGACTTAGCTTTTTTAGATTTTTAGTTAATGTTTTTCTTAGTTCATATTTTAGATCTTATTACTGTTTTTCTTTTCCATTTTATATTTTTACTGGATGTAACTGGGACCCTGTGTACATAATTTCGTTCCACCACATGTACCACATGGGGTGTGCTTGACAAATAAAGAAACTCTGACCTTGACTCTGACTTGGGTCTTCAAAGCGGGAATAGAACCTGTTAAGTTCAATGTGAATCAAAGAAATGCTGCAACAATAAATGCCAATTTATTACAGCTTGATGTCTCAATTAAAACATTTTCTTTCTAAATTCAGACAGTCAGGCCTGGATTCATTAAAGTATAGTATGGTGTCTTGATGCATGCTCAATAATCCAAGTACAACAATCTAAAAAAGGTAAGTCTGGTCCTCTGGACATTCAAAAAAAACAAAAAAACAACAACATTGTACTTTGTAGAAACATTTCTTCTTTCATCCGAAAGACTTCTTCAGTCTGAAGAGCTGTATTCAGCTCAGTGTTGCCAGATAGAGTCCAGGTTTTCCAGCCCAAAAATCTGTTAAAATCCATCCAAAACTTGCCCAATCAATATACAGTATAGGTATATTTACTGTTTTAATATGAACTCACGCCAAGTTAATTTAACAGTATGTGGAAAAATGCAACAATCCAACAAAATCTGCCCAGAGTGCTCTGCGTAAATAAACAACTTAAACACAGGCAGACCAGGAGTGGAGCGCGCCTCTAGCTGCGTTCACGGACCGTTCAGAAAGTGTCACGTGACACATCACATACAACATCCTGATGGTGCACAATAATTCAAGCAGGAAAAAAAAAAAGTTAAATTAGGTCCTCTGGATGGGTAAAAAATTGTAGAAACGTTTCCTCTTTTATCCAACAGACTTTTTCAGTCAGAGGAGGTGAATTAATTTTGTTAGCAAAGAATAGAAACATTTATTAAATATTAGGCCCTACTTCTGCAGCATGGTGGCACAACTGGTAGAGCTGCTGCCTCTCAGCGAGCAAGTCCCCGGTTCAAATCCCGGTCCGGGGGCCTTTCTGGGTGGAGTTTGCATGTTCTCTCCGTGCATGCGTGGGTTTTCTCCGGGTACTCCGGTTTACTCCCACAGTCCAAAAACATGCATGTTAGGCTGATTGGTAACTTTAAATTGACCCTGGGTGTGAGTGACAGGTCCCTCTTGTAAATGAGTCCCTGTGGCTCAACGAGGCTAGCCTGTATAAATAAAGGTTGAATGAACAAACACACACACACGCACGCACATCAAAATTGGGCTTTGACAAACTCATCGATCAAACTAAAAACAAATTGTCACATAGAAAGAGGAAACGAGGGGGCAGGTATTATCTCGCTTTGAGATTATACTCTGTTGCATGTGCGCTGTGAGTGACAAGTGTCCAGAGCGTCATGAAAACTGCTGCTGAAGTGTTGGAGTTATTTATTTATCGTCTCAACACTCAACAGCAGAGGGGAGCAACAAGGTTCAAACATGGCTCCCAAAACATCAAGACAGTCATATTTGTTTATAACTTTATTATTAGTAAATCTCAGAGTTGCCGAATCCAAGCAGTTTCCGGAAATCACCCTGACAAGAGTTCCCAGATTTTGTTCCAGCGGCAGCAGGGTACTGTCCTGTATCCGCATGCTGCTAAAACAGGATAATTTATGCCGATGCCCTGTGTTGTCTGACAATAGCCAATCAGTGATTCAGGGGAGCAAGTAATGATGACTGATTGGTTGAAATGTGTTTTAATAGGTTAACAAAACAAAAACAAAAAAATCTGCAGAAATGACTCCAAATCCGCCCAAATTATCCCCACCCACCCAAAGCAATTTCTGCCCGCAAAAGTCAGAATGAAAACCGCCCAACTGGCGGTAAACCGCCCAATCTGGCAACACTGATTCAGCTCAGTCTTGTAAATAGCACCTTCGCATAGTGGACAAACCAGTTTGCTACAGACAGCCAAAACCAGCTGCTCACATGATCAAGGAGGACCATCAGCCTAATGATGGATCGTTAGCACCCTGATGGTTGTTTGCTATTCACAGAGGGCTGAGTGATACTAGCAATAACAGCATTGTAAGAGGGAGACAGTTGAACCCGGAGGCCTCCACCTCTGTTTAATGATGGACGGTTTCTTTTCACAAAGATGGCCTCCTTTACTCCTCTCTCAAACCATTGTTCCTCTCTATCAAGGATGTGAACATCTTTGTTACAAAGAACATAAGGTCGTTGTTGTTGTTATTGTTGCCTTTAATTGCCGAGTGTTTTCACACGAACATGCCGGTTAAACTGTAAATAAAATAAACAAAAATGCCAATACTTAGTATTGCAAAATTCAAATAAACACAAACTTAAACATAGACTAAAGAACTAGAATAGATTTGAATAGATTAATTGAATGAAATAAAATTGATTAAATATATTAATTTGATTGAATAGATTAAACATATACTTAAGAACTAGAATAGATTTAACCAACCAGTTATAAACATCAGCATTTAAATATCACAGTGCAGCAACAAAGCTATCATTTAGCTAACTAGCCTTTCATTTTATATTTTCTTTTTTATACAAGAAACATGTGTTTGCTATGTGTTCTTTTTTATAAAATGAATAAATAAATAAATAAATGAAAGTTAGCTAACTAGCTGCTACCCGTTAGCATCTTATTAGCTCTAAGCTAATTCACCAAAACCCACGCTTAGAACTACAAAATAACATATCTCTCACATCTTACAGCATTAAATATAACTTACCACGTTGGGCAATAATCATGAACACAAGTAAGATATGATTTTATGTTAGATTTGGCTTGTTATTTTCAGCTAACGGCTAAATAAAACCCACTTCCGGTCCGCCGTTGATTCACTTCCTGTTTAACCGTCAACTCACTTAAACCAAAAGTAAAGCTATAGAGCCCTCTAGTGGAAAAATGGGAGGAGCGAATCCAACATCCCGGCCCCGATGACCTCGATAGACGGTCATCCGAGAAAATTGGTGAGCGACAAGCTAGAATTAAATAACCTTACTTAACTACTCAAATTTAACCTTGTAATAAGAAACCTTTCAAATGAAAATATCTGTTACATATTTTCATGGTGAATTGACTTAGAGTAATAATTAACAGTTTACAGTAATCGTGAACATGAAAATAAGAAAAATCTATAACATATGAAGAAAAGAAAACACACAAGCTGAAGGTAATTAGAGCCTACTCATCCATATTTCCTTCTAGCAAACATAGCTTGTGTATTGGACGGGTGTAAGTCCCTCTGTGAGTCTTTACTTGCACCGATCGCACTAGTCCATCTGCTCCGATGTGGACATCAGTGACCAAACCAGAGGCCACTGACTGCGACATAGTGTCTGAAATAGTGTCTTTCCCCGTAGAATGAACGGGCCAACTAACCCCAGGGGGTCATAAACTGAACTTATTGTGCTTAGCATGCCTCTTTTTGTGCTGGGTTTGTCCTTGACCTTGATAATGAAGGTGATGCAGTCATCTGTTGTGTCCCAGAACACCCCCAGAGCTCTTTCCAATGATGGATCTCCATCCAGGTCCAACAATGGCACTTGATTTGCATGTTCCTCCTCTGGGATAGACTTCAGGACCTCTGTTGAATTGCTTGTCCATTTAGTCAAGCGAAACCCTCCTTGCGTGAGTAGGTCGATCAGCTGCGCTGCTAGACGGATGGCTTGTTGAGGTGAGTCTGAAGATTTCAGGCAATCATCCACGTAGAAGTTTTGTTCTACAGTGGAGATGGTATCTGTGTCATACAGATGTGCATGATCTGATGCACATCTCCTTAATGCAAAACTTGCTGCGCTTGGAGACCATACTCCGCCAAAGAGGTGAGATGTCATACGGTAAGTAACTACCTCATTGTTAGGATCGTGGTCTTTCCACCACAGGAACCGTAACACATCTCTGTGTTCCAGAGTTACATGTATCTGATTGAACATTCCTTCAGTGTCTGCCATTACAGCAAATGGACCTCGGCGGAAGCGGATCAGCACATTTATTAATTTGTTTGTCAGATCTGGTCCCTGGTGGATGACGTCATTGAGAAATGTTCCATCGTACTTAGCTGCACAGTCAAAGACGACTCGAACCTTTCCAGGCTTGCGTGGATGAGTTACTGGGTGATGTGGGAGATACCACACTTTGCCATCAGTGCAGTCAAGCGAAGAGGCTGGGACCTCCTCTGCATGTCCTTTATCGACGGTTGACTTCATTGCCTCCACGTACTTGTCTTTCAGGTCTGGGTCCTTTGTTAATCTGCGTTCCAGTAGTTGTAGTCTCTGTGTTGCTAAGTTGATATTGTTAGGCAGTGTAACTGCTTCTTTCTTAAAAGGTATGTCTGAGGTGTAGTGCGAGCCTTCTTTGGAAAGTGAGTTTTCCCACAGTTTAATCACCTTGTGGTCATTGATTGACAGATAGTTTTCTTGAGTGGGGTCATCAAGTTTCCAAAATCTTTCCACCTGTGTCTGCAGACTTTGATCTGACTTGAGGAAGTAGGCCTTAGCCTTCCTACCTTCTTTGTAATCGACGGGTCCATTTATGGCCCAGCCGAGTACTGTTCTTGTAGCGTAAGGGTCATTATCACCTCCTATGCGGTACTCTTCGACTCTGAGAAGACGTGGAGCATCTTGTCCAATGACGAGGTGCACATCATTGGCCTTGATGCTGGGAATAGTGATGTCTGCTAAGTGATTCCATCTGGCTACCTCGTCAGGTGTCGCGAGACAGCTAAGTCCTATGTTTAATTTCTTAAGTGTTCTCACACCGTTAAGCGTGTAGATGCTGTCATCGTGTAGAGAGCTAATCTCAAGATCTACACTTCTAGTAAATATTCCTTCTTGGCTACTTCCTATTGTATCAAGGTCTAACCTTGCAGGCTTGCCTTTGACCTTGAGTCTCTTGGTCAGTTCTTCTGACACTAAACTGGTGTTGGCTCCAGGATCTAGTAATGCATATGTGACAGAACTGATGTTTGTAGCTTTGCCCCTAACGACCACAGGAACAATAGGCAAACAAACTTTTCCATTTGCAGCTCCAGCGAACCCACAGGTGACATTAGGTGATCTGGTAGTTTGTGTTTGTTGGGTAGTTTTATTGTCATCAGTGGTGTCCTGCCCTGCTGTAGCGTTCTGTCTGTTAGTGTGGTTAGGATGCAGCCATGTGTTATGTTTCTGTCCACAGCCAGGAACGTTGCACACCCAATTGCGCGTGCAAATCTCAGCGTTGTGACCCATCATAAAACAATTTTGACACAGGTTCTTTCCTTGAACGAACACAAGACGCTCTGGCACTGTTAGTGATCTGAAATCTGGGCACTGGTTTAAGAAATGGTGCTCTGAACATTTGAGACATTTTAAATAAGCTGGCTTCTTGGTACGTGTGGACTTATTCTCCTGGACTGCAGCTGCCTTGACAGTGGTGGGGTAGCTTTGATGATGTTTCTTAGAGACTTTGGTAGGTGATGTAAAGTTGTTTGGCTTCTCCTGCTTCTTGTAGCTAATTAACCCACCAAAGACTGGATCTGATCTCTTTTCAGCCTCTGTCTCCACAAAGCTGACGACGTCGTCGAGTTTCGGTAGACGTCCCTCCTTTGTGATGTCATGGTTTTTATTTAACCACTTGGCCCTGAGATCTGATGGTAGCTTGCTAATTATCTCAACTAATGTGCGGCGGCCACTAAGCTCTTCTTCACATTTCATGGCAGCAAGTGTGTCCTTACAGCCTCTTAGTTGGTCTGCGAAGTCTCTCAGTTGTGTACTGTCTCTGATCTCTTTAAAGTTCAAAACCTTTTCAACCCAAGCTTGGGAGATGGAATGAGGATTTCCGAATCTTGATTTTAGTCGCTCAAGTGCTTCTTTGAAACCTGCGCTGGGACTGAGGTTGTATAGACAGTGACTAATAGCATCTCGAGCTTTTCCTTCTGTGTACTGGTGCAGACGAGTTAACTTTTCTTCAGCAGAAACAGACTCTTTGTCCACCATTGTGTAAAAAGTCTCATGAACTTCCAATACTGGAGGGGGTCACCATCAAACTTGATCATATCTGTTGGTGGGAGCCTGAGAGAGTCTACTTGGGCTTGATACTGCTGCCTTGAAAACTCTAGCAGTTGTGAGATTGAATCATCTGCTATCTGAGATGTTGATGGTTGTATTATAGTAGGGATTTTTCCAGTTATAGGTGTAGAATGAAGATCTGCAGCTAGGGCTTGCATCTTTTGCTGATTATGTAGCATCTGTGCGTCCAGCTCAGCCTTGTGATGTATTCGCTGAAGTTCCAGCTCAAACTCCACCTTGTTGAGTCTAATTTGTAGCTCAAAGTTTTCCTTCTCTTTCTTCCTTAGGGCTTGGATTTTCTCCAGTTCTGCTGATGTGGAATTTTTATCTTTCATGTCAGCTGGTGGTTCACTAAATAAATCAACTTTAGTGACATCTGACCAGGGCCGGATCTATAATACGGGCACACCGGGCGGGTGCCCAGGGGCCCGACAGCTCAAGGGGGCCCTCTGCTGGCCAGGAGTGAGCAGTTCAGCCTGGCAGAAATTTTTTATTTTTTATTTTATTTTTTTATTGTCGCTAGACGTAGATAAAACAAGGCTTTGTCCTCAATTTTCCTTATTATCCAACCCAAATAAAATAAAAAGTTGTTTTTCAAAAACAACTCATAAGTGTCTTTTAGTTTGTTGACATGACGTGTATGATTGGGAGCAGACGGCAATGCACACACTCAGTCCGGTTGGTGGCGGTAATGTGCTTAAAATAAGTTCGCCAACCGCCAATAAACAATAGAAGAAGAAGAAGCTCTGTGACCAATGAGCTGACAGCCCTTTTACACACGTGATTGAAACTACAGAATCCGGCTCATCTCATTGGTCCAGTCTTGGCAGTTCACGGAAGACACGGCAGCTACGAGGCCGCCAGACGAAGCATTGTTTCCGAGATAAATCCGTCCGAAGGTCCCCCGGCGCGCGCCGGAGCTCAACTGAGAACCAGGCCGGCCATGCTGCTTGGAAGCCCCACCAAGAGGCTCCCTGCCTGGGTACACGATCCAGAACGGCCCCCGGCGCGCGCCGGAGCTCAACTGAGAACCAGGCCGGCCATGCTGCTTGGAAGCCCCACCAAGAGGCTCCCTGCCTGGGTACACGATCCAGAACGGCCCCCGGCGCGCGCCGGAGCTCCGGCGCTCTGGACCACCAGAACCATGCACCAGGGCAGAAACTTCGTGCTGGACATGGGCACAGGAGAAAGCAGGTAAAGATAATGGATGGACGGACGGATAATAAATGTAACAAAACCAGGAGAACCCTTGAAGAAGAAGTGGAGAAGATCACTGAAAGTCTTCACCTGGTTGGCAGGTAAAAATTCAATAATTTCCAGTGTAGTTGTGAACCATGTTTAATTATTGATAGTTATAAACAAAAGTGTACAACTGACACGTACAAATAAGTACATAATTGTGAATTTAAGAGATTGCTAAAAGTGATTTTTTTTTGAAGGAATATGAAAAATAACATAAGAATTTATTTGAGTTGTTTAAGATGATGTAATCTTACATTTGGTGATGCAATTAATTTTGTTCTTTGATAAATCATTGTTGTGAGTTTATTTGGGTAAAAAAGGGGCAGAGATTATAAGATTATTCTTCATCTGCTGCCTTTCATTTTATTTTGAATGTATGTTTTTTATTTTTTATTGAGTTGTTGACTTTGTTTTAGTGAAATGAATGAATTTTAATAAATAAAATAAAAATAAATACATTTACTTTACACTATGCAAACATACAACCTTGTCCATCTTTAAAAAAATCACAGTTCATATAGGTAATTAATAAATACATTTCAAAATGTAGTTTACATACTACAATGCTAAATTTATAAATATAAACCATCCATCCATCCATCCATTTTCTTCCGCTTATCCGGGGTCGGGTCGCGGGGGTAGCAGCCTAAGTAGGGAGGCCCAGACTTCCCTCTCCCCAGCCACTTGGAGCAGCTCCTCTGGGGGAATCCCAAGGCGTTCCCAGGCCAGCCGAGAAACATAGTCCCTCCAGCGTATCCTGGGTCTTCCTCTGGGTCTCCTCCCGGTGGGACATGCCCGGAACACCTCACCAGGGAGGCGTCCAGGAGGCATCCTAACCAGATGCCCGAGCCACCTCAACTGGCTCCTCTCGATGTGGAGAAGCAGCGGCTCTACTCCGAGTCCCTCCCGGATGACTGAGCTTCTCACCCTATCTCTAAGGGAGAGTCCAGCCACCCTGCGGAGAAAACTCATTTCAGCCGCTTGTATCCGAGATCTTGTTCTTTCGGTCATAACCCAAAGCTCATGACCATAGATGAGGGTGGGAACGTAGATCGATCGGTAAATTGAGAGCTTCGCCTTTTGACTCAGCTCTCTCTTCACCACGACAGACCGGTACAGCGCCCGCTTCACTGTGGACGCTGCACCTATCCGCCTATCGATCTCACGCTCCAGTTTTCCCTCATTCGTGAACAAGATCCCGAGATACTTAAACTCCTCCACTTGGGGCAGGACCTCCTCCCCGACCCGGAGAGGGCACGCTACCCTTTTCCGGCTCAAGACCATGGCCTCGGATTTGGAGGAACTGATCCTCATCCCGGCCGCATCGCATTCAGCTGCAAACCGCTCCAGTGAAAGCTGTAGATCACGAGCTGATGAAGCCAATAGGACCACATCATCTGCAAAAAACAGAGAAGCGATTCTAAGGCCACCAAAACGGATCCTCTCAACACCTTGGCTGCGCCTAGAAATTCTGTCCATAAAAGTTATAAACAGAATCGGTGACAAAGGGCAACCTTGGCGGAGTCCAACTCTCACCGGAAACGAGCCTGACTTACTGCCGGCAATGCGGACCAAGCTCTGACACCGGTCGTACAGGGACCTAACAGCCCATATCAATGGGCCTGGTACCCCATACTCCCGGAGTACCCGCCACAGAACCCCCCGAGGGACGCGGTCGAATGCCTTTTCCAAGTCTACAAAGCACATGTAAACTGGTTGGGCAAACTCCCACGCACCCTCCAGGACCCTGTTGAGGGTGTAGAGCTGGTCTAGTGTTCCACGACCAGGACGAAAACCACACTGCTCCTCCTGAATCCGAGGTTCGACTATCCGACGGACCCTCCTCTCCAGAACCCCTGAATAGACCTTACCAGGGAGGCTTAAGAGTGTGATCCCTCTATAGTTGGAACACACCCTACGGTCCCCCTTTTTGAATAGGGGAACCACCACCCCAGTCTGCCAATCCAAGGGAACTGCCCCCGATGTCCACGCGATATTGCAGAGTCGCGTAAGCCAACACAACCCCACAACATCCAGAGCCCTAAGGAACTCAGGACGAATCTCATCCACCCCCGGAGCCTTGCCACCGCGGAGCTTTTTAACCACCTCGGCGACCTCCGCACCAGAGATTGGAGAGTCCGATCCAAAGTCCCCAGGCTCCGTTTCCTCAGTGGAAGACGTGCAGTTTATATAAATATAAACAATACACGTTTTTCCATTTATTTATCACTACATAACCTAGGCTATGTGTCACTAATGAATTTTTTAACACCTTTTGGCAGGCTAAACATGTATGGATGAGCTGTATGAGGAATGTGTGACTGCAAACAGCCTGAGGTGAGGTGGTCTCACCTCAGGAGAAAGAAAGGTGGCAGTCCCAGGGAACAGCAGAGAAGTGGATGCAGCTGACCTCCCCAACAGAACACCTGAACTCACACCTGGCCTCAAATGCTCCCCATCATTCATGGTTGAGTTCCATGTGATCCAGGTTTGAACTTGAGAAAAACATCATACAGACTGTCTACCTACACTTCAATCAAAGTAAGGGAATTCTTTTTCTTTTTCTGCTGCTTCGAGCTTTCTTAGAGCTCATGGACTTGTTTTTCATGCACGTGGGCATGGACTGCACACCAAGGCACTGGTGTCACTATGGTTGCAACATGTTTCTGATGGATGTGATTTGCTACTGGTTTGCTGCTGATTGATGTCAATGCAGTAGCTGCTGCTCTTTCAGAAGTGTTCATGTTTGACATCATTTGCTGATGAAGGATGGATGGATGGATGGGATTTGCTGCTGAATGATGTCAATACAGTAGTATTATATATACAATACAGTCAATACAGTAGTATATAGTAGTAGTCAATACAATATATATATATATATATATATATATATATATATATATATATATATATATATGTAAAATGGGTGTTAGGTTAGGGTGGGGGCCCTGTGAGCTTCGGTGCCCAGGGGCCCCTGGGGTTGTTAATCCGGCCCTGCATCTGACTCATCATCAACATTTGGATGGACACCAGCTCCATCTTCCTCTTCTTGCAGCCAGGCTAGAGCCTCGTGACGCACATCATGAACGTTCATCAATATAAGCTTCTCATAAGCATCAGACTCTTCTTTGTCAATATCATCGGTGAGCTGAGTATGATAGCATCTATGAATTTCTCGAAGCTGTGCAAGTGCTAAGTCGAGGCTTTGCAGCACTGACCTTAATTCTTCTGGCTTATTTTCTCTGATTTTTTCATTTGCAGTTGTTATCATCTTAGTTACAGCTGCTTTAGCTTGTCCTCTCTTCCTCTTTAGTGTTGTAAGGTCTTCAGACATGGTTGCCCCGTGTTTAACTTTATGTTACACAGAACATAAGGTCGTTGTTGTTGTTATTGTTGCCTTTAATTGCCGAGTGTTTTCACACGAACATGCCGGTTAAACTGTAAATAAAATAAACAAAAATGCCAATACTTAGTATTGCAAAATTCAAATAAACACAAACTTAAACATAGACTAAAGAACTAGAATAGATTTGAATAGATTAATTGAATGAAATAAAATTGATTAAATATATTAATTTGATTGAATAGATTAAACATATACTTAAGAACTAGAATAGATTTAACCAACCAGTTATAAACATCAGCATTTAAATATCACAGTGTAGCAACAAAGCTATCATTTAGCTAACTAGCCTTTCATTTTATATTTTCTTTTTTATACAAGAAACATGTGTTTGCTATGTGTTCTTTTTTATAAAATGAATAAATAAATAAATAAATAAATGAAAGTTAGCTAACTAGCTGCTACCCGTTAGCATCTTATTAGCTCTAAGCTAATTCACCAAAACCCACGCTTAGAACTACAAAATAACATATCTCTCACATCTTACAGCATTAAATATAACTTACCACGTTGGGCAATAATCATGAACACAAGTAAGATATGATTTTATGTTAGATTTGGCTTGTTATTTTCAGCTAACGGCTAAATAAAACCCACTTCCGGTCCGCCGTTGATTCACTTCCTGTTTAACCGTCAACTCACTTAAACCAAAAGTAAAGCTATAGAGCCCTCTAGTGGAAAAATGGGAGGAGCGAATCCAACAATCTTCATCCCTGAAAGAGTGACCGCAGGCCTGGAGATGAGTGTAGACCGCAGAGTCCTGACCTGATGATGTTGATCTTCTGTGCTGGGCCATCCTTTTGGCCAGTGGCTGTTTAGTTTCCCCGATGTAAGACTGATCACAGCCCTCCTGACACTGAACAGCATACACAATATTACTCTGTTTGTGCCGGGGACTGGATCTTTGGGATGAACCAGTCTTTGCCGTAATGTATTTTGGGGTTTAAAAGCCACTGGGACGTTATGTTTAGAAAATAAACATCTCAATTTCTTTGAAACTCCCGCAACATACTATTATTGCTAGTATCACTCAGCCCCTTGTGAATAGCAAGCAACCATCAGGGCAGGGCCGGATTTAGGAGGATGGGGGCCCCTGGGCTTGAGTCAATATCGGGGCCCACATATATACACACACACACACATACACACATATATATATATATATATA
>JBBPBX010043230.1:14235-28015 GCA_038048925.1 Garcialebias charrua | reverse complement strand
TGCAGAATGTGGTCTGGCATTATCTTGTTGAAAAATGCAGGGTCTTCCCTGAAAGAGATAGCACTTTGAGATTTTCATTAATGAAAAGTGCGTTATAAATTGAATTCATTATTATTATTATTATTATTATTATAAAGAGATGACGTCTAGATGGAGCATATGTTGTTCTAGAACCTGAACATAGTTCTCTGCATTAATGGTGCCTTTCCAGACATGCAAGCTGCCCATGCCACAAGCGCTCATGCAACCCCATACCATCAGTGATGCAGGCTTCTGAACGGAGCGTTGATAACAACTTGGGCTATCCTTGTCCTCTCTGGTCCGGATGACATGGCGTCCCAGTGTTCCATAAAGAACTTCAAATCGTGACTCATCTGACCACAGAACAGTCTTCCATTTTGCCACACTCCATTTTAAATGACCCCTGGCCCAGTGCAAACGTCTGAGCTTGTGGAGCTTGCTTAGAAATGGCTTCCTCTTTGCACTGTAGAGTTTCAGCTGGCACGGTGGATTGTGTTCACTGACAATGCTTTCTGGAAGTATTCCTGAGCCCATTCTGTTATTTCCTTGACAGTGGCATTCCTGTTTGAGGTGCAGTGACGTTTAAGGGCCCGGAGATCACGAGCTTCCAGTAGAGTTTTACGGCATTGACCCTTACGCACAGAGATTGTTCCAGATTCTCTGAATCTTTTGATGATGTTATGCAAGGTTGATGATGATAACTTAAAGGTCTTTGCTATTTTACGCTGGGTAACACCATTCTGGTAATGCTGCACTATAGGGCTGGGCCATATCATATCGTTACCGGTAATACCAGTATAAAAAGCTTTCCCGGGCAAAAAGTTATATCATGATATGGTAATTTCATGACGTAATACGTCAGGACGCCCGGCCCCTTAACACCCGAGCGCTTTAAACAACTGCGCACTTCCCCTCCAACAGTCTGTACTAGTGTAAAACGCTAATTAGTTACTGCTAAAATGTTAAAAACAACGCGCGCGTCTCAGCTTCTTTTCCCCCTGCTCTGCAGGCACAGACAGCTGTCCCCCCTCCCCCTGCTCCGCTCCGCTCTGAGCAGCCGCAGTGCAGCGTGTCCACCTCTGTAAACTATGTTACAAACACGCGCAGCTCCACAGTCACTCCATCATCAGACACAGATCATTTAAAAAAACGAATCAGAGGAATGACACGTTCTTGCATGAACAGATGAAGCTGAAACATGAACAAGTTTCAGGGTCAGCTGATCAACTTGTAGAAGTTACAGCTCATTTAAAGGCAACATATAATTTGTTGTATGTTTCATTTATGCTCAAAAAATCTTAAGCTTCATTTTATTTAGGCTAGTTGTTTTAGGAAACTACACCTGCACTTTAAAAATGATCTGTTATTTAGATTGAAAAAGTCTGCACAAAATATAGATTAAAAAAACCACCACAAAAACTAAAGTGCAGGTGTAGTTTTACTTGGAGACTAAATACTTTACTAAATAAAGTAATTTCAGTAAAATTAGCCCTTGTTGTTTTTTAAAATTTTATATAATACTGCAAAGCAACATGTTAAGTTAATTTTGTCAAATAAATACATTTGATTTTTTTTTTTTTTGGGTTATATCACAAAATTTATCGTTATCGTGATAATACTCTGAAATATCACGATATAATTTTTGAGCCATATCGCCCACCCCTACTGCACTATCTTTCTGTGCAACAATGGTGGAATTTGTGATCCTCTTACCATCTTGGCTTCTGAGAGACACTGACACTCTGAGAAGCTCTTTTTATACCCAATCATGTTGTCAATTCACCTAATTGGTGTTAATTGGGCTCCCAGCTGTTCATTATATGCTCAATTTCCTTTTTCCAGCCACTTATTCCTACTTGTCCCAACTTTTTTGGGATTTGTTGACACTGTGAAATTTTGAATCAACATATTTTCCTTTAAATGTTACATTTACTCAGATAAAACTTTTGATCTGTCATCTATGTTCTATTACGAATGAAATATTGACATTTGCCATCTCCACATCATTGCATTCAGTTTTTATTCACAGTTTGTTTTAGTGCTGGACAATAATTCAATAACGATAAATATCGCGATATACTTTTATTCAATAACGATGATATGAAGTTTAAGCATATTTTCGATATTTTGATAGGATTTTACGTTTCACTGACGTTTTTCTTTTTCGGTTCGTGTTGAAGCGGCTGCTTCAACAACGCGCCCGGACAGAAAAGGCTGTGACACAAAACGTGCGTGGTGACGTCGTTGTTACGCAGCGCTCACTCCAGCAGCAGGCTTTAGCGGTAGCAGGCTAAAAGCTAAGCTAGTCTCCAAAGCGCGTTGTTTTCGCTTCAAAACGAGTGCTCATGACCGTCAGAATGTGACTGAACAAAGTTTCACAAGCGAAGAGAAAGCAGACGACATCACTGATGAGAGGAAAGACTAATTCGTCGGTGTGGACGTAGTTTGGTTTTGTTAAACTGCAGGCTTCTTCTGCAGCGAGTCCTACTCGGTTTCTTTATTTTTCAAAACGTGACGGAGTCGTTCTAACTAGCTGTGGAAACATCTAACTTGTTTAATCTGAAGAGTTTCCACTCGATAGAATATGATGAGAGTCAGAAGATGAAGAACAATAAAGTTTGAGCCAACGTTTCCCTGAAACTACGACGTAAACAAACAGCCCTAGCGCAACATGTTTTTATTTATTTATTGAAAATAAAACAGATTCGTCAGAATTAAAAGAAAGAAAAACACTGAATGAAAAGGTGCAGAAAGACGAAAATAGTGTTATAATATCTGCCCCTTGTTTAAAAAATACAAAATAACTACAAACAAACAACAACTTCACTTCACCTGCACCACACCTTCCCAACAACTTTGATTTAATCATCTTTTAAAACATATAAATAGTTTTATAAATGTTTATGATGATATCAAGTCAACACAATCCTGTTTCCTGATTTACAACTCAGCTCCTTCACACTAGTTCTAAATGAAGATTTTACAAACATTTACATTCCCTTCAGGGTTTAATAACTTTTTAAACAAAATGTAATTGAATATTTGGGGGTAATATTTTTTTTAGTTTTATACATGACTTGTAAAATACTATGTTCAACCAAATCATAACATTTTAATAATTTCAATTGATGAAATAATATATTTGTTGGGTGACCATAGCACTTCCTAATAATAATTCTTACAGCTCTTTTTAGTAAAATAAAAATAGGATTTGTAATTGTTTTGCATGCTTTTCCCCAAACTTCAATACAACAGATTAAATATGGAACAATCATTACATTATACAATATATACAAAGCTTTGTCATTCAAAAACAATTTTACTTTATACAGTAATGCAATTGATTTTGTTATTTTTATTCTTAAGTAACTTCCATGAGATTTCCATGTCAGCTTCTCATCAATAACGACACCCAAAAGTTTTATTTAATTAACTATGAATTTCAATGCTGTAAATTTTAAAGTTCTTGTTTAAAGTTAAAACTATTAATATTGACACAGTTGAGAATTTTATGCCAAGAAAGTTCATGCTCAATAATCCAGGTACCAAATCCAATAATTCTCAGTTGGGTCATCTGGAAACTGGATGGAGGATGGAGGGTGAAACGTTTCTATAAAAAAACTGTCCATGACCCGACAGAATTATTGGGTTGAGAATTTTATGTTTATTTGATGGTGATTTCCATCTTTTTGGAGGCTAAATACAAATACAAGGTGAACATCAATTTATTTGTATAGTTTATAGTTTTTTTTAGGCTTTTATTTTGTTTATATCGATATCAAATTATATTGATATCGACCGAAAATAAGAACTATATCGTGATAAAAATTTTGGCCATATCGTCCAGCCCTAGTTTGTTTAGTGTCCCAACTTTTTTGGAATCCGGTTTGTAGCAGTTGAGTATCACTATTGCTTAGCACAATGGCATTATGTAAAAAACTAAATAAAAAGTTAAAATAAAAGTCAAGTGCACCCTAAAGTCATTGTGATAAATTGTTACATGAATTTCATTATCTTAGCCATAGGAGTGAGTTCATAAAAAAGATGATGCCTACAGACCCATTCCAAAAAATTAGAATATCATGGAAAAGTTGTTAACTTACATAATTCCATTCGAAAAGTTAATCTTTAATAGATGATAGATTCAGGGTAGCCTGGTTAAAACCAGACCCTTGTCTTTCACTTTGCTTCGTACTAGGGTCTGGACTTTCTCCATAGACCCATTTAGTGTTTGTAAACAAGGACGGCTGCGCGCGCAACGTGGATACAGAAGACTCCACCCACCCAGGCATTTTTCCAAGCATAACAAAGTTGCGGAGTGAATCGAGCTAATTAATTTCCTCCACCAGCAACAAAATGTCAGGATGTTGCGTATATGGTTGTACAAATAGGTCTTCTAAGGAAGGACTGAAGTTCTACCGCATACCTCGAGGCAATCGACCATTTCAAAGCCACCGAAGGAAGCTGTGGCTTCAGGCCATCAAGCGGGTGGATTGGACCGACGACATCATCAAAAACGCACGAGTATGCGGTGCCCATTTTATATCAGGTAAGGTTACTCATCTAGTTTTATTTCACCATAAACCCTGGTTGTCATTAACCATTGTTTTTAAAGGGGACCTCAGATGTATTTTTTAAATTTTTATGGTATTTCTGTGGGATATCCAGACCCTATTCCTTCAATTTAATGCACAAAATAATTATTAGATAATCAATTATACCCTTTTTAATTCTGCCATTTTTAACTTTCGTTTTGAACGACCGGTTTCTTGAAGTCCACGCCCTTCAACGATCTGTTCACGCCCTCTGTAACAGCCAGTATCTGTAATGTGTTGTTGTTTTAAAATTAGCTCTTTTTTTATTACTCATTTGACTTACTGTTAGTGTTAGCTTAAGATAACTTACCGAAACCCGTCTGAGCGCGCCGCAGTTTGCTGCTCCTTTTAGCATTAGACCACCCGAATCCGAAGCTAATGTTAGCTTGTTCCTCTTCCGGTTTTCGCCAGCTCCGCTCGTTGCACGCGATGAGATTTTGGGAGTTATCGCTGTTCCAGTGAAGACAACACAAAGTTCACCAAGTGTCTCCCGTAAATTAATCTGTAAGGAGAAGGTCCTCTTGCTGCGAGCCTGCTGCGAGGCTGCTGCAAGGCTGTACAGTTGAAGCTCCGCTCCATCGCGCCGGAAGAGGGTCCCGTCGAACCCGGTCCTTCCGCCTGTGGTCCGCTCGTTTAATTTTTGCCGGCTGCGCGTTGGCAGCGATCGCAAATACACTAAAAATTGAACTAAAACATAAAAATAACAATTATACTTTATTTATAAAGCCATTTAAAAAAACACAGCTGCAACAAAGTGCTGTACACATGAAATTAAGAACATATAAACAAAAGATGAGATGAAATCATGAAAAACAACAGTCATGTGTTTAATACAGAAGTGGGTTGAGCCTAACCAGGGGTTGCTAGGTGAGGGGCTGGACTCAGGTTTGATGTGATTGGCTGCGGCTTGTGACGTCAATAACTGCAGGAAGTGTGAATCCTGGTGTATTTATCAAAAATAAATAAATCTACTTAGAGTAAATAAACCACTGGGTGCATTTTTTTGGCACAAGGACTGTTTTTTTATGAAGTAAATACCCAAAGTTTAGTAAAAAAACATTAAAAAGTGAATTTTGCATGTGTGGTCCCCTTTAAAAACTAGACGCAGTTTAGTGGTGTTAAATTCGGCCGGAAAGTTGGCTAGAAGCTAGTTGCTAATAAGCTAGGACTTTATCAAAAATGCACGAGTATGCGGTGCCCATTTTATATCAGGTAAGGTTACTCATCTAGTTTTCTTTCACCATAAACCCTGGTTGTCATTAAACATTGTTTTTAAAAACTACACGCAGTTTATTGGTGTTAAATTCGGTCGGAAAGTTGGCTAGAAGCTAGTTGCTAATAAGCTAGCTCTTAATAAACAAATGCCTATGTGCTTTATTTTCAGGGGAAATGTCGTTGGATTATCGAAGTCCTGACTTCGTACCGTCTGTGTTTGTGTACACTAAAAGCCAGGGAGCACGAGCGAAGATGGAAAGGTATGGATAATTAGCTTTGGCCTGTCTTTACTATTTTTTTTCTGTTCTGTTGTCATGGTCTTTAGCATACTTTGGTGTAGTGCAGGCTTTGAAATACAGCTCTGTATTAAAAGTAGATGTGTAAATGTTTATTTACTGTGTGTCACTACATCTTCACATATTTTTATTTTAGGTACCAGAGGAAAAAGACGAGAGATGCTGGTGTGCACAAGTCATCACATCAACCCAGCCCTGGCAGTGTCACTTCAGATCAACAACAAGAATCCAACATGGAACATGACCCTGGTACAAATATATTAGGTCCTATCTAACAAACTTTTTAATAAATTGATTGTTTGATTAATTAATTATAGATAGATTTAATATTTCTGAAATACTAGGGCGTCAACCAACATTCTGCTCATATTTTATTCAAACCAGAATGGTTTGCTTGCAGTTTTGACCCCAATGTGTACAGCTAAATATTGTTCACATTTAATCAGCTAAAAAAGAACACACTTCACAGCACAGGCACATTCTGTGTCAGAGCATAAAGTGTTGCTTCCTGCTTTTTGGTGCATTTGCTTACCGTTTCTTTTCATAACTTTCAGCACAAGAAGATGTAGTCCCGAGGACTGAATATGATGATCTGAACCTGAGGCACTGTCAACTTCAGAATGAATATGCCCACCTGCGTCAGGAGTTTGACACGCTACAGGCTGAACATCAAAAGTTAAAACATAAACTGGAAGGATCTCCGTTTTCTTATTCAACTGTTAAGTGCAATAAATTGTCACCTGTCTAACAATAAACAAACAATTTAATTAAATTATAACCTGTGTATTTCTTCAAAATTGTAAATACAGGTATAATGTGGTTCAAAATTAATCCAAATAATTGAATATGACATCAAAAACAGGCTAGAAGCCTACAAAAAAATTAAGATGTTTAATATAAGATTTATTTAAAACAACAAACATCAGATTATTGGATGACTGCAAAGATCAAGGTAAATAACAGACCACCTATAACATCTACGGTGGTACACAACATAAAGTATAAAAAAATCGGACATTTCGAAGTTCTTTATGCACAAAATCTTTTACACTGATAGGGCGTGTGTTTAGTTTTCAGCAGGACAAATGTTTCCTCACATTTCACCTTTAGTTCATTGGGTGTGAGGTCTCTGGATGATGTGCTAAATAAAACTCAGGTAAATCTAGATGC
Source organism: Garcialebias charrua (assembly GCA_038048925.1). Classification (NCBI taxonomy): domain Eukaryota; kingdom Metazoa; phylum Chordata; class Actinopteri; order Cyprinodontiformes; family Rivulidae; genus Garcialebias; species Garcialebias charrua. The sequence continues at coordinate 20,718 of JBBPBX010043230.1, read as the reverse complement.
TCCTCATAGTTGTGGTCAGATGAAGCGGTGTACGTGTCACTATTGTCCAAGCTTGTCATCACTGCACAAACTGGGTCCACAGCCCGCAGTTCTTGGATGTCGTCATCTGTCAGCACTGTTAAAAGAACAAACAAATGTAGTTAGGGTGGTATATTACATCCACATCTTCAAAGGTGAGATGAAAATGTAAACGCAGGGCTCCAGACTGCACTTAGCTGGGTTCTATTTTACCTGTGAAGTTCAGACTGTTAAAAATGATTATAGCCACTTCTCTTTTAATAATGATGAAAAATTAAATGTTTTAGTGGCTCAAACAATTTGTAATTAGGAGTAGAGGCCAATGTATGTTATATTATGTTCTGAATGTTTCCTGACCAAGTTCAGACTTTGATTGTAAATAAATAAACATTTCTGATTTTCATTAGATTTTGTAATTCAAGCCACTGTGACCTCTGGATGAATATTTTGGAATATGTAATGACTAAGTTATCTGAGCAATGCTAATAAAACATTTTACACTGAAAATTATGTAAAATCTAAAATTTCAGTGGCCTAAAACAGAAGCAAATTATGCATATCAGGAACCAAAATTAACTTACCCTGCCATACAGGTGCAGCTTGCTGTGAGAATGTAGTTCTCCACTTTGTTGACAATTACCCAAGCCTCATACATTGTAGTCTTTGCACCTTGTCTCTGACTGGGGAGGACTTTGGACTTTAAAACACAGAAATCTGCGTCCATATCTTTATAACGCACTTCCTGTACATGTCCACAAACAACGTAGTCATACGCATCGAGTGATTTGTATGCTCGTAGCTTTTCTAACTTCACTTACTAACGTCATACTCCCATTCAGTAACTGTACACGGATCAGGAAGCTGATGGCCATTGCTCAAAGTTAACTTATTAAAGTAAGCTTTGCGATCATTTTACCGATAACACGCTAGCGTAGCTTGATAATACACTACGAGCCGTCATACTGCTGTAGCCACGCTGCGCGCGCAGCTGCTTGATGACGTAGGCTGTAAATGGGTCTATAGAGAACCGATTCTTGCTGGAGGCGTGGCCTCTGCTGAGGTTACGCAATCGTTAACGTTTGGCCGTGACGTATGTTGCACGGAGCTGCGTAGGAAGGCGAGGGCCAGGCCATATGGCAAGCCCTTTTAACATTAAATCAGATTCACGGCACTTACAGGCTAACTGTTCAGATAAACAGCTCAGAAACCACTCGGTGGACATTTTTTCTGCTACCAGTGTGTAATTATATGGCTTTAATTTACTAGCTGTTGGCCTGGATGAAACATTTGAGATAAAATTCGATTTTTTATAATTTATTTTCGTAGCGCCCCCGAGGCTGTTTGGAAAAAGTCAAACCGAAACAATTTAAATCTAGCAGATTTGACCATTTTGTGAATTGATTAAGGAACGGTTAAGCTCAGGAACCCTTGTGCTATAACGTCAGTTAAGAAATATATTTTTTCTCAGCAAAGAAATAATAGTTTTTACCGTGTTTTCTTGTAAATTCCTTCGTGCCGGCAGCCATTTTAAGCAGGGCAAACTGCGCATGAAATCGACGTCGTTCAAAACTCCGCCTTCTGTTCAGGAACCCTTGTGCTATAACGTCAGCTAAGAAATATTTTTTTTCTCAGCAAAGAAATAATAGTTTTTACCGTGTTTTCTTGTAAATTCCTTTGTGCCGGCAGCCATTTTGAGCAGGGCAAACTGCACATTAAATCGACATTGTTCAAAACTCCGCCTTCTGTTCTCTGATTGGTCCGGCCAAAAATCTGCCAGCGAAATCCTTCTCTATGGGAGAAGTCCCAGACGGAGCAGTGAAGGGAAACTAGATTGAGCGGAGCTACGTAGGAAGGCGAGGGCCAGGCTAGATTCAGGACCCACAATTTAAATAATTTCAAGTATTTATTTGTTTATTTTTACATCATTTGGGTTTCCAGCTCATGAAACCCACAAAAACAGGAATTCAAAAAAATTGAATACTGTGAAGAAAACAACCTTGGCGGAGTCCAACTCTCTCACTGGAAACGAGCCTGACTTACTGCCGGCAATGCGGACCAAGCTCTGACACCGGTCGTACAGGGACCTAACAGCCCATATCAAAGGGCCTGGTACCCCATACTCCCGGAGTACCCCCCACAGAACCCCCCGAGGGACGCGGTCGAATGCCTTTTCCAAGTCCACAAAGCACATGTAAACTGGTTGGGCAAACTCCCACGCGCCCTCCAGGACCCTGCTGAGGGTGTAGAGCTGGTCCAGTGTTCCACGACCAGCACAAAAACCACACTGCTCCTCCTGAATCCGAGGTTCGACTATCCGACGGACCCTCCTCTCCAGAACCCCTGAATAGACCTTACCAGGGAGGCTTAAGAGTGTGATCCCCCTATAGTTGGAACACACTCTACGGTCCCCCTTTTTGAATAGGGGAACCACCACCCCAGTCTGCCAATCCAAGGGAACTGCCCCCGATGTCCACGCGATATTGCAGAGTCGCGTAAGCCAACACAACCCCACAACATCCAGAGCCCTAAGGAACTCAGGGCGAATCTCATCCACCCCCGGAGCCCTGCCACCGCAGAGCTTTTTAACCACCTCGGTGACCTCAGCACCAGAGATTGGAGAGCCCGACCCAAAGTCCCCAGGCTCCGCTTCCTCAGTGGAAGATGTGCCAGTAGGATTGAGGAGGTCTTCGAAGTATTCCGCCCACCGACTCACAACATCCCGAGTTGAGGTCAACAGCACGCAATCCCCACCATAAATGGTGTTGGTCGCGCACCGCTTTCCCCCCCTGAGACGCCGGTCTCAGATGCCCGAGCCACCTCAACTGGCTCCTCTTGATGTGGAGAAGCAGCGGCTCTACTCTGAGTCCCTCCCGGATGACTGAGCTTCTCACCCTATCTATAAGGGAGAGTCCAGACACCCTGCGGAGAAAACTCATTTCAGCCGCTTGTATCCGAGATCTCGTTCTTTCGGTCACAACCCAAAGCTCATGACCATAGATGAGGGTGGGAACGTAGATCGATCGGTAAATTGAGAGCTTTGCCTTTTGACTCGGCTCTCTCTTCACCACGACAGACCGGTACAGCGCCCGCTTCACTGCGGATGCTGCACCTATCCGCCTATCGATCTCATGCTCCAGTTTTCCCTCATTCGTGAACAAGACCCCGAGATACTTAAACTCCTCCACTTGGGGCAGGACCTCCTCCCCGACCCGGAGAGGGCATGCTACCCTTTTCCGGCTCAAGACCATGGCCTCGGATTTGGAGGAACTGATCCTCATCCCGGCCGCATCACACTCGGCTGCAAACCGCTCCAGCGAAAGCTGTAGATCACGATCTGATGAAGCCAATAGGACCATATCATCTGCAAAAAACAGAGAAGCGATTCTAAGGCCACCAAAACGGATCCTCTCAACACCTTGGCTGCGCCTAGAAATTCTGTCCATAAAAGTTATGAACAGAATCGGTGACAAAGGGCAACCTTGGCGGAGTCCAACTCTCACTGGAAACGAGCCTGACTTACTGCCGGCAATGCGGCAGTAAGTCAGTAATTAAATGCCTCCTGGACGCCTCCCTGGTGAGGTGTTCCAGGCATGTCCCACCGGGATGAGACCCAGAGGAAGACCCAGGACACGCTGGAGGGACTATGTTTCTCGGCTGGCCTGGGAGCGCCTGGGGATTCCCCCAGAGGAGCTGCTCCAAGTGGCTGGGGAGAGGGAAATCTGGGCCTCCTTACTTAGGCTGCTACTCCCGCGACCCGACCCCGGATAAGCGGAAGAAAATGGATGGATGGTGAAGAAAACAGTCCACACTACTTCTCAGTTTTCACAGAAAAAAGAAAGAAATTACGATCACAACAAATCAATCAAAATATGGTACTTTCAAAACGATATGTCAGTCTTCAATACTTGTTTGGGTATCCCTTTGTCTTAATCACTGCCTCGATGCGACGTTATCCTGAGCAGAAGGAATCATGAAGTGCTCTAAAACATTCTGGTAGATGGTTGCTGTGACCTTGGATTTAAGAAAGCAGAGTTTACCAACACCTGCACTAGACATTGCACCTCAAATCATGACTGACTGTGAATATTTCACACTGGACCTCAAGCAGTATGGGTTCTGTTCTTCACCCTTTTTCCTCCAAACCCATGGACCTTGATTTCCGAATGAAAGGCACACTTTACTTTCATTTGAAAAGAGGACCTTGGACCACTGGCCAATGGTCCAGCCCTTCTTCTCCTTGGCCCAGTTGAGACGCTTCCTATGTTGGCTCAGGTTCAGAAGTGTCTTGACCCGAGGAACCCGACAGTTGACATCATCTCCCGGATGCGTCTGAATGTGTTGGTTTTTGAAGCTGTGAAAAGTCTGAGAATCTGGTGTAATTAAACCACTGGACTCTCATTGTTCACCATTTTATAGTGGACATCTGGAAGATCCTGCCTATCTCACCACTCAAAGCAGAGGGAGGGATGTCAGTTCTTCCAAACAGCCGCAGATACCGTATTTTCCGGATTATAGGTTGCACCTTTTTATGTTTTTTTCAAGGCCTGCGACCTATAATCCGATGCGACCTATTTATGGATTTTTTTTTCTCCATATTTTTAGACCAATTTTTGACTCAGATATCAGCCTTTTTCACTTTAGCATAAAAATTGTGCAGTACCACTTTCGGCCACTAGGGGCGCTGTGGCGCTGTGCCGTACCACTTCCAGAGGAGGACACGACCCAAGAAGAAGAAGAAGACCGTTTCCAGCCAGAGGACCTTCTCTTTCCAGCTCATGTGCCCCAAATAAAGCTCCTGTGCTCGGACACTCTGTGGGCCTGTTGGCCTGGAGGTAGCTGTTAGCTCTGTCTTTCTTAGCTGGTTTTTTTGCAAGATAAGTCAAGAACCACTCAGCTGATTTTTCTGAAACTTACAGAATGGAATCACAGTGTGGACGTTTACAAGTGAGTAGCTTTATTAGATGTTTGAGATAAAAAAACGATCTTTTATTTAGCATAGCTTTTTGTTAGCTTGTGACTGTTGTTCTGTTTACCGGTATGTTAGAAATTGCTTCTAAACCACTCGGTGTATATTTTTTCTGTTTACAGTTTAAATTATAAGACATTAATGTACGTAACGATGGCCTATATAAAACATTTGACTTAAAATTTGATTTTTTTATTCGTGTTTTGAGAGCCGGACTTCCCGTGTTAGCGTTACTTTTTTATCGGTGTTCTCTATTTATGTTATAAATAGCTTCTAAACCACTCTATATTTTTTCTGCTTACAGAGTTTAAATTATAAGACATTAATGTACGTAACGATGGCCTATAGAAAACATTTGACTTAAAATTTGATTTTTTTATTCGTGTTTTGAGAGCCGGACTTCCCGTGTTAGCGTTACTTTTTTTTTCGGTGTTCTTCTATTTACGTTATAAATAGCTTCTAAACCACTCGGTGTATATTTTTTCTGCTTACAGAGTTTAAATTATAAGACATTAATGTACGTAACGATGGCCTATATAAAACATTTGACTTAAAATTCGATTTTTTTATTCGTGTTTTGAGAGCCGGACTTCCCGTGTTAGCGTTACTTTTTTATCGGTGTTCTCTATTTATGTTATAAATAGCTTCTAAACCACTCGGTGTATATTTTTTCTGCTTAAGAGTTTAAATTATAAGACATTAATGTACGTAACGATGGCCTATAGAAAACATTTGACTTAAAATTCGATTTTTTTTATTCGTGTTTTGAGAGGCGGACTTCCCGTGTTTTTTATTTCAGTTTACTTCTGTTTGCTTATAAATAACTTCTAAACCACTCGGTGTATATTTTTTCTGCTTACAGAGTTTAAATTATAAGACATTAATGTACGTAACAATGGTCTATAGAAAACATTTGACTTAAAATTCGATTTTTTATTCGTGTTCTGAGAGGCGGACTTCCCGTGTTAGCATTAGTTTTTTTATCGGTGTTCTTCTATTTACGTTATAAATAACTTCTAAACCACTCGGTGTATATTTTTTCTGCTTACAGAGTAATTATAAGGCTCTAATGTACTTAACTATGTCCTAGAAAAAACACGACATAAAATTCGATTTTTTTATTTGTGTTTTCTGAGAGGCGGACTCGTCTCGTGTTAGCTTCTGTTAGCTTCTGGCAGACATTAGCAGCAGAGCTAAACACTCGGTCCATATTGCCGGGTTGACTCAGCGGTCACGCGGCGCGTCAGCAGTGGATGACGCGTTACGTCGGCGGTGACGTAGGTGCGACCTATATTCCGGTGCGACCTATTTATGGATTTTTCCAATTTTTTGGCAATAATTGGACACTGCGACCTATATCTCTGGTGCGACCTATAATCCGGAAAATACGGTAATTTCTTGGAAGACCTCAGTTTCTGATATTACATCCCAGATTCGACACGCCAGCCTATGAGGTATCCATCGTGGGGTGAGAACATATGCAGTAGGTAGGGTTGTAC
>JBBPBX010043230.1:0-13519 GCA_038048925.1 Garcialebias charrua | reverse complement strand
TTTTGGCTGAAGTGTTGACATGATGGATGTCTTAGCGATGCTCAAGAACTTTAAAGCCTGCGCATCAACAACATTCAGACGTATTTTTGTAGATCCAGAGCTTTAAAAACTCCTACAGTTTGTGTTATTGATCTGGACCGATCAGAATCACCTGATAAAGGTTGTTTTAATGCAGCTACTGTTCTGAGTTTGCAACAAGCTGCTTTTCTTGCTTGTAGAAAATGTTCACGTTTGGATGACATCGTTTCAAGTCTGTTAACAAGTTAGACGAGTTGTCTGCTGCAGAAGCAATCTCCTTGAAACAACATCCACACACAGCTTTGGATTTCCGCTCGTCTTTTAACAAGGAAGCCATAATGCTAACAAACAGGAGACCGCAACGAGAAGCTAGGCTGCTAATGCTACGCGTGCTGCAAGATAATAGCGCCGTGCTGAAACTCTCCTAGGAATTTTAGTTCTGTGGCGCATAAATTCTCCCGTTAATAACATTTAATAAGTGAAAAAATAACCGAAACGGTATGCAGGTGGACCAAACCGAACGTGCCGTACCGAAACGGTTCGGTACACCCACGTGTACCGTTACATCCCTAGCAGTAGGACAAACGTTTTCCAGCACGCCATGGTGATTATAGGATGAAGAGGACAGAGTGTGGTGGAGGAGGATGACTCGCTGTGATGAACCCTGAAAAGGGAAAAGCCGAAAGAAGAAGAAGAAGAAGATTTGCCACAGGAGTTGAGAAATTCCAGAAGTTTGTTAAACCCAGTTCTGGTGGTTTTGCAGTGATGATAGGATACATCCATGCAGCCTACGTGAATTATAATTCTGTGGACAGAGGGTGGGAGTGTGTGCAGGCTGGGGAGTTTTACAAGAATGATGAGGACTGTGGCATTTTGTTCCCTGCGCAGAAGTGAGGAGTCATTATCTTACCTGTTCGAGGTACCCAATCAGAATGTTTGAGTGTGGTCGGATGAAAAATTGTGTTAAGAGATTCTGATGGTGGACAATGGACCTTACCAAGCTCCGCCCACAGGGCCGCGTTTCATTGGCTAATGCCCATAACACGTCACAGCGCAGCTTCCACGTGCGTGCCGGTCTCACAAAACAAACGCTACGGTAGCGTTTGTGAGACCGGCACCACATGCTACTTACATTGCTAGCTAGCATACGTGCAGAATTTTTTTGCGTCAGGGCTGGAAAAATGGTCCTCCACCGTCAGTGGGGTATCTGTACAGGAGATGTCAGGTACCCTGACCGTATTTGTGGAAGTAAAATTCACCGTTTCCCTATATGTGAAACTGAATGCCTTGCTTGGATCAAAGCTTGTGCACGACCACAAAACTGAACAATTATTTCTTTCACCAGCAGAGAAGGGTTGACCTGCTTTTGAAACCTGCTAGTTAACAACACGCGGTCACGATGAGAGAAAGCCACAGTTCACTGAACGTCCTGGAAGTTGGGAAGAAACAGCTCTGCTAACTCCACATGAGCTAGCTAACACAACGAGCTCTACTGTCGATTTCACCTAAAACTGCACAAAATCGTGACACGAAGGCTGGATTTTAACTAACACACCGAACGGCTGAGCTCGTTAGCCCTCACAAAAGTCGCTGTCGGCGTGTTTAGCAGCTAAAGCAGCAACGGCTAACCAACCACTTAAGGAATGAATGGAGATTACAGTTAGCATTAGCTTTGCGACCAAGGCACACTCAAAGTTTTGCCAACAACAGAAATCACTGATTTCAAAAGTAACCCTCAAAACCATGAATGCCTGACTTACCCAGCCTTGCAGGACAATAGGCATCAGTGATCCTGTCCACAGCTGTATTAATGCTGAGCGTGTGAGGAGCTGATGTTTTCCTCATCAGACAGTAGCATTAGCTGTGACGCGCACGCTGTTGGAGGCATCGCGTGGCTCAAACAACTTGATAACGTCCAAAAAAAAAAAACATGAACTTGTTGGTTCCCCTGTCCATTGTCATGGCTGATATTTTGTTGGAATCTGGCAGAAATGATACACTATTCGACTCAGAAATACCCTGCAGGGTCAGTCGACGCCGTTTCCATTGAAACTAATGCTGCGCTTGGAAGACATGCAGACCGGTCGGAGCTTAGGGGGTGTTTCTGGGCGGAGCTTGGTAAGGTCCATTGGGGCAGTGTGGAGGTAGGGGGGAGATCTGAAGATGATTTCTGCAACAATGATAACGACAGTGGAAAAAGACAGGTGAGCCATTTCACTAGTGACACAGTGAGGGACAGGAAATTCGAAGGGGGGAATATTTTGAAGAAAAAGTGAAGTTTGCTGTGGACTTTGGGCGTCCCCAGCCAGGAGGGAGAAGTCTTGCAGACTGAAAGTGTCAAATCAGTTTTTCAGCTGGATGCTATGATGCACTGAATGATGGGAGTGTTTGTCTCTCCATTTGTGGTGTGCCCTGTAAATTATTTTTTACAGTGTACTGCTGAATGAAGAGATGAGATTCACATAAGAAATATGTTTTTTTAGTTTTTGTATTAAACACATGAACATTAGAACACAAAATTAAACAGTTGAAATAAAATAATTAATTTACCCTTGCTTTAATTTCAATTTAGTCCATACCTGCAAACTAGTCGCTTTTCACCGAAATTCGCCGATTTCAAACTAAAATATGTCATTTACGTGAGTTGTGTAAATACGAAGAGTTTTTGTTTTCGGGAGGTGGGGGGTGGGGGTGTGTGTCAGTGGCATGTTGGATGGCATTTCTCTTTAGTGTTGTGTACTTTTCCATTAATTTTACTCCCATTGTTGTTGTTAAGCACTTTGATAACATTTTCTGTTTTAAATGCGCTCTACAAGTAAAGTTGACTAGACTTTAAGAAACAGTGTTCCTCCTCGTTCACTTGGCTCAGCAGGCGCTCATCTCATTTGAAGTTTTTGTCGACAGGGCAGAGGGAGGAGGACAGAGACACCTCTGTGTTGTGCACTAGCTTACAACTATGATAGTGACTTCAGCTGTTGACCGGTGCGGGGGATCTTAGGAGAAACGGAGTATGTAGCATCTAAGCTAGCATGTCTGCATTGTGCATGGCAATATTTTACCCCAAGATTTGAAAAGTCCACCTGTTATAGAGTTATAGAGAATACCTTGAAGGAGAAAGAACCCAGGTAACACACTTTTTCTGTAAAGTAAAATTGTGGAAATCGGTGATGGGGAAGGAACAGTGGAAAGGAAAACAATGGGAGAATGAGATGGATGTTTTTCCAAGTGGATTGTGAATGATAGGTCGAGAAAAGTTATGAAGTGTAGAAACTGGCACCAATAAAGGAAGGAACTTGTCAATTCTTTTGTTTTAATAATTAAATGCAGGCTGACAAAACGGACTAAAAACGTTTGTTTTGTGTCATTGCTTGGCACAATGTACCGTATTCGTTGGTCTTTAATACGCTCCTGTGTATAATACGCTTTGACCAATTATTGCCAATAAACCAGAAAAAAACGTACATAATACGCATCAGTGTATAATACGCATCTATCTACGCATCAGCCACAGAAGCGTCAGCACGGAAGGAATTTACAAGATAACACGGTAAAAACTATTATTTCTTTGCTGAGAAAAAATATATTTCTTAGCTGACGGTATAGCACAAGGGTTCCCGAGCTTAACCGTTCCTTAAAGACCGTGTAAAGTGAAATTAAATTTGTGTTTTTAGTTTGTCACATGGCATAAATATGTGTTATTAATCACCCATATAAATCTGACTGATTAAAAACATTGTTTTCCTTATAAAATTAAGTGTCAAAAATCATGAAAAAACATGATTTTGCCTTGCCCTGGAACGCTAGGGGCGTGTCAGTGCGTGGGCGTGGTTTCAGCGCAGTACTGCGCCGTGTCCAGCCCCCTTCAGAGCTGAGCTGTGTGGGGAGGCATACGGGGGAAGCAGAGATCCACCTGCTCCGTTTTTATCTGAGTTCTGGCTTCCAGCAGCTTCTTTTTCCAAGAGTTACGCTGTTTTTAGTGCACTAACAACTCTGGTTATGTTTTTAAAGTTGAGGACACATAACTCCGCTGTTATAATCAGCGCTATTTTAGAAGATGAGCGGACTCGCGGTCCGACCCGGTCACATCGCATGCGGGGTCTGATCGCCTCTCACACACACACACACGCGCGCGCGCGCGACCCGGTCACATCGCATGCGGGGTCTGATCGCCTCTCACACACACACACGCGCGCGCGCGCGCGACCCGGTCACATCGCATGCGGGGTCTGATCGCCTCTCACACACGCGCGCGCGCGACCCGGTCACATCGCATGCGGGGTCTGATCGCCTCTCACACACACGCGCGCGCGCGGGGGGGGAGGGGGCGGAGGTGCGCGGAGGTGCAGGTGGCATGTGGTCGCTCCAGCAGCACGCCAGTACTGGAGGGAGACGGTCGGTAGCGAGTGAACGGCTCCACCGAAGAACGCATTTATACGGCTGGAGCTGCAGGGGGTGGGGCTTGTGACCGCGTGACGAAACGCGGTCACATTTAAACCACGCCTAAAAAATCCTGAAAGAGAAATGTGTTTATACACAGTTTGATCTATAACTCCAAAATTAATTGAGCTACAATTTTGAGACTTTTTACTCATTTACAAGATTACAATTATGACATTTATAATGTTTATTGAAGAAAATGTTGAAATTCACTTTACACGGTCTTTAATCGATTCACGAAATGATCAAATCTGCTGAATTTAAATTGTTTCGGTTTGACGTCTTCCAAACAGCCTCGGGGGCACTACGAAAATAAATTATAAATAAATCAAATTTTATCTCAAATGTCTTCTACAGGTCAACAGTCTGTAAATTGAAGCCATATAATTACACTCTGTAAGCAGAAAAATATCCACTGAGTGGTTTCTGAGCTGTTTATCTAAACAGTAGGTATCTGTTTACGGTAGCTAACAGCTAACATGCTAAAAGCATTTTTTATCTCTAAATATCTTCTGCAGCTAACAGGTTGTAAATGACCACCAAATAATTACACTCTGTAATCTAAAAAAGCTAAGTCTGGTCCTCTGGACATTCAAAAAATAAAACAAAACAAAGCAAAAAAAAAATGTAGAAACGTTTCGTCTTTCGTCCGAAAGACTTCCTCAGTCTGAGTTGCTGTATTCAGCTCAGTCTTATAAATAGCACCCTCTCACAGTGTTGCACAACCAGTTGGCTGATGACAGCCTGAAACCAGTTGCTCACATGATCAAGGAGGGCCATCAGCCTAACAATGGATCATTAGCACCCTGATGGTTGTTTGCTATTCACAGAGGGCTGAGTGATACTAGCAATCACAGCATTGTAAGAGGGAGACAGTTGAACCCATTTTTTGAATGTCCAGAGGACCAGACTTAGCTTTTTTAGATTTTTCTACCTGGATTATTGAGCATGCATCAGAGTACACTCTGTAAGTTTCAAGAAAATCCGCGGTGTGGTTTATGAGTTATCTTGCTAAAATAACCGCTAACAACAACATAGCTAAATGGTAGCTACCTCCAGAGCAGGGAGCTGGGCAGCGACATTCAGTCCGAGCAGAGGAGGCTTTTTTTGGACACATGACGGTCGGTGGACTCTCTGGAAGTGTCCGCTAGCGGACAAAAGTGGTACTGCACCATTTTTAGGCCAAAATGAAAAACGGCGAATCAGAGTCAAAAATTGGTTTAAAAATTTGGGGGAAAAAATCCATAGATAATACGCTTCGGTGTATAATACGCAGGACATTAAAATGAGAAAAAAACTGCGTATTATATACCGACGAATACAGTAATTTAGTGTTGTGAGGGCTGCATGATGCCAGATAGTTTTCTGTTATGATCAGGTCTATTGCTAAATCATATAACAGTAACCACCCCACCACCACCACTGAAATTCACTGTTGGTGTTTATTAAAATGTCACCTTTTCACTGGGTAAAGTTAATATTCTTATTTTTAAACTACAAACCAGATTCCCAAAAAGTTGGGACACTAAACAAATTGTGAATAAAAACTAAATGCAATGATGTGGAGGTGCCAACATCTAATATTTTATTCAGAATAGAACACAAATCACAGATCAAAAGTTTAAACTGAGAGAATGTATCATTTTAAGGGAAAAATATGTTGTTTCAAAATTCATGGTGTCAACAAATCCCCAAAAAAGTCAATTTTTACCACTGTGTGGCATCCCCCCTTCTTCTTACAACACTCAACAGATGTCTGGGGACAGAGGAGACCAGTTTCTCAAGTTTAGAAATAGAAATGCTCTCCCATTCATGTCTAATACAGGTCTCTAACTGTTCAATTGTCTTGGGCCTTCTTTGTGGCACCTTCTTCTTTATGATGTGCCAAATGTTCTCTATAGGTGAAATATCTGGCCATATCAGTACCCGGATCCTTCTCCTACATAGCCATGACGTTGTGATTGCTGCAGAATGTGTTCTGGCATTACTTTGTTGAAAGTCAAAACCAAAAAGTGGATCAAACAGTTTGCTGATGACAGTCAAAACCAGCTGCTCACATGATCAAGGAGGACCATCAGCCTAATCATGTGATCATGTGAGCAGCTGGTTTTGGCTGTCATCAGCAAACTGTTTGATCCACTTTGAGAGGGTGCTATTTATGAGACTGAGCTGAATGTAGCACCTCAGACTGAGGAAGGCTTTATTTATAAGACTGAGTTGAATACATTATCTCAAGACTCGGACGAAAGACTAAACGTTTCCACAGTTTTTTTTATTTTTTATTTGGCTTTGCTTTGTGTTGTTTTTTTGAATGTCCAGGGGACCAGACTTAGCTTTTTTGATTATTCTACTTGAATTATTGAGCATTCATCAGGGTATTTTAATTTTAGTGTGTCTTGTTCAACAAGCTTTTTAGTGTTTTATGTTTTCATGTAGCAAATGTGATGCCCTGTGATGGACTTGCGAACCATCAAGGGTGCACCCTGCCCCTCGCCCTGTGATTGCTGGATATGGGCAACGGCGACCCCCGTGACCCAAAATGGAAGAAACGGGTAAAGATTGTAGTGGAACACCTGATCTCTGACTTTTGGGTTTTACACCTTTCCACATCTCTCTGAAACTCTGAGTGTTACACTTTTCTTGAGCTCTCAAGGAGACAAGTGGACACTATTTTGTTACATTTATTTTGGATTAAGAGACACAAATAAGAAGACTTTCTTTAATTTGTGTTAATCAACAGTATATTCTTAGTATGTGTATGATTTTTCTAAGCTGGTGTATTTTAAATATGCCAAAGTTAAGAGAACATGTCAGAATGATCTTCTAGACTTTGTTTTAAACTGTATGCTCTATGCAGAAGGACTATGTCTAAAGGTTGATGAACAATCCGTTCGTGTTTGTTTGAAGTGTTTTGGGTACGAAGGAAAAGTGGTAGACATAAGTGTCTCCTGTCTCCTGTCCTTTCTAAAAACAATTAATCTGTTCTCAAAACAGAGTCCATGTTTTTGTTCACACCTGCATCTTTTGACGCACGTTTTCTCTCTCCTGTCCTGTCTGTCCCTACCAGTCACTCAGACTCGCTGACCTGCAAAGTCACTCCCTTTCTAGTGGTAAACAACCAATGAGCAGGAAGTATTTGACAAAGTCACACCCCTTTCTTAAAGGGACACTTCCTGTAGACTCGTCGGTGTTGTAATAGAATAATGCGGTTGTAAGGTATTTAAACACTTACTGAGTCTGGCATTATTGTAGATGCGCAGTTTATGAGCAGAGTTTAACTGCACAAACTGCCACCAAAGTGCGAGTTCTTCCTTTTTCCGATACTAAATTGTTTTTACTGTGATTAGCCAGAAATGTAACTTCACAGGAGACTTCAATTTATATTGGTCTACCAAAAAATTAGACCTTTTATTGAAACTATCACAAAAATTACATTAAACATTTGTATCGATATTAGCTCTGATTTAATAACTACGTTGACAAGAATTCAAATTAAAACAAACAGACAGTTGGACCTTTCTGTTGGCACATTACTTAAAGTTTACCATGATGAAAATAAACATAAGGAGGAGTTTAAGGAGGAAAGATAAAAGATTGAAAGGAAATGGTTGAATCTTATCTTGAGATGTTTAACCAGAGATAGCACCCTCTGCTCGGTTTCGGCTGGACGTCCGTACCGTGATGAAACACTTTTACCTTCGTGAAGATGATCCTGTCTCGACTCCGGTAAATTAGTCAAGCCAGACGTGCATGCTGCTGCGTTTTACAGGCGACCACTTTCATCTTGCCACGGTCTCGAGACCGTCTGCTTCGGCCTCCTAGAGTGATGCCTGGTTCTGGTTTTGTTCAAGATAGCTTCCAGAAAGAGAGTCACCGCTTGGAGCTGTGACACTCGAAGGGGTTCACAGCTGACGTGCTGTTTGAACCTTTGCTGAAGACGTGGGTCGAGTTGGCACAATGACCGGGCATCTCCTGCTTTCTCCAGGGAGAGATGCCAGGTGTCAGTTAGTTCTCTCCCAAAACACACTTCCAAATATGAAGTGCCCATTATATGGGAGGCGGGATCTGACCCACCTCCTAAATGACTACTGGCTGAACTAACAAAATAAAAGATGGAAGTTTAATTCCATAGGCAGAAAGACTCTTGACGGACACCAGGAAAACTGTTTACATAAATCGGCCAGATGGCCTGCCTGTGAACACAGCTAATGTTATGTCTAACTTTCACAGACAAAACAGAGAAGGAAGCTGAACAGCTAACAGTTTACCCTGAACTGTGTCTTAGAATCAGAGCCTGCTTGCTTTTGCAGAAATAAAACCAGCAGAAGGCCAAAGCTCATGAAAGTAGCAGATCATCATTAAAATGACAAAATATACTGTAGATCAATTCTGAATTAACACACATTAAAGAGAAAGTTCAATCTGATTAATTAGTGTCCATTAATTCATAATAATTGTAACAAAATATAGTGTCCACTTGTCTCCTTGAGCTCCAAGCAAGTGTAACACTGAGAGTTTCAGAGAGGTGTGAACCCTAAAATATCAAAGATGAGGTGTATCACTACAGTCCCCCTTTTTGAAAGTCATCGCCTGTCCTTGGGGATGAGTTCCAACACGAAAGGATACCACCGAATGTCTCTGACCTCTATGTAATCCAGCAAGTGGAAAAAAAAAGTCAAAAAAGTTCAAAATTATACTCCCATAATGTTTTTGGAAATTCCATACTGTTCGTAGGTAATCCCATTGCGGCAAGCTTTTAATCCTTTGGAAAACATAGTCTGTTAACCCATGGAAAACTGAGTCTGTGATCCCTTGGAAACAAAGTCTTATAATCCACAACGGTAAATCCACAACGATGGGGGTTATTGATTTCATCAGCAAGAATGGTTTTTAATCAGCATGTAGAGGGGATCCCTCGATTGAAGCAGAGGAGGCGGGCCTTGGATGAAGGTTGAAGACCAACGTTGGATCAGCAGGTCCCCACATCGAAGGTTGCAGGCTGGATGGCTTCCAGTCGGTGCCACCCTGGTTCAATGTGTCATGCAATTATGTGGTTTTAGGTGGGCTTATGATAGGGATTCTACATTAAGCCTTACCTATATGCACCTGGTATGTAAGCTATCATGGATTAGATCAGCTACAATTACCAATTAAGGGGTGGATCAATGCTGTAAAAATCAGAAATAGGGATCTATACCTATAGAAATGTGGAGGGCTTCTGTAACGAAGGCCTCTTCATTCAAACTATTCCTCCATTCATTATTTAGTTTAGGTTAAACTAAAATAAAAAAAATGAAACTAGTTTGGTCTAAATGTCTGTTGTCTTTTAGACGAACGACGCAAGATTTGGTATTCCCTATAAATTTTGAAGTCTATGGCGAGACTCATCAAAATGAATAGATCTAGAATAGAAACGATCGAATCGGTTCTACCTAAATGATTGGGAGATCAGTGTAGATTATAGTACCTTAAGTAGTATTGATCTACAATGACTTTTCAAAGATTGAGATCTTTAACAAAATGAACAGCATGTTGGCATAGTTAAATCCATTTAAGTCTTCAACTTATCAACAATCAAAACCTCTTTTGGCTGGGAGTGTTCAGAAAACAATAACAACTTCAATAACACAAAAGTAGCAATTAAGCAACTAAAAAACAACGTTTCACTACGTCAAACTCACTCTGGTCGTCAGATTCCAACGTGTCACACACAAGAAAAACAGTTCTTAGCTTTATAACCGATGTCAATTAAATCCTGCAGATTTAAACGGTTGTTAAGGTTAGTTTTTTGTTGTGGGTTTTATGCTTAGCGTTTCTAAGTTCTAGTTGGAACGGTTTCTTTTCGCAACTAGTATAGTTTAAACTGTTTAGTTTATTTACTATCCTGTGCTTGGACGACCTTCTTTTCCCATGAAGTCTTTGAGTTTGCGAGATCTTTGTCGTTTGTGGGGTTATTGAAATCTTTGTCCTTGACATGGGCATGACCTAACCTCACCCCCCTGTGGTCATGGGGGACCACGCGCACAGGTGTGGACGTCCGTCCATGGGCACGAGTTAGGATGCCATTGTTTAGTTTAAGCTGTTCGCGCAGTTTATGGGGAACCTTGTACAGGAACCTTATAGGTTTCGGCCAACGTACCTCTGTACGTTTACCTCTTTCTGCGTAATGCAGGTGTGTCACAACTGTCGGCGCCGTCGCAGGCGTGTCTCTGTCGTTGTGATGTATGTCTTCCCACTTCATGAATGAAGAGGTGCTCTTTGAGTCTGTAAGAACTATGTCATCTCTGAGTAGTTCTAGATTCAAACGCTCTTGAACCAAGGTTTCATTGAAAGCTTGGATGATAACTGAATTACCTGTCCCAGAGGACAGCACAGTGTTCTCGGTGCGTGATCCTTGGATCTCTACACCGTCCTCTACCTGTGGTAGGAAGTGTGAGTTTGCCCCCCTTTTGTTTGAGGAGGGGTCCTCAAAATCTGTAACAATGAAGTCCAAGTGACTGTCAGAGTGTTGTAGACTGTCACCTTGTGGGCTCAGATGTCCTTGAACCAAGACTTCACTGAAAGCTTGGCTGTTTGCCGAATTACCCGTCCCACAGGACAGTACAGCGTCATCGGTGTGGGACCCATGGATCTCCACACCTTCCTCTACCGGTGGTAGGTAGTGCTCAGTGAGTGCTGAAGGTGTCAGCTCGCAGAGGAGGTCCTCGTGATGGGCCAGAGTCTGGTCCAATTGTTGAGTCTCCTCTGTCTCACCTGTACATGAAGGATCACTTACCGGGTTTGTGGTCTCGGTTGGGGAATCCCATGTGACCTCAGCGGTACCTGTTGTTAGACAGTCAGTGTCCTGACCTTGGGGAGGCACCTCGAATGGCAGTGGACTGCTCACTGTGGCCCACATTGTCTGACTGCCATAATCTATAATCGCTTCAAAGCGACTTATAAAATCTTGGCCGACCAGAAATGGGATGGAGTTCACTGTAGACACATGTACCGGATGGTAAATTGTCGTCTCGCCAATCTGCATGTGAACCATGGCAATAGCTGTCATGGTTGTTCCCACTTCCGAGAGTCCTCGCAACTCTATAGCACATTCTGTCTGGGGTATCACTCTGCCAACACTGTTAGCGGCGGTCCGTAGCCTCTCAAACAGCTCGGCCGACATGATAGTCACGTCTGAGCCGCTATCCAGGAGTGCTTCTCGCGTGAACACCCCTTCCAGTCTGAGTGGCAGGTAAGCTTTCTTAGCGTGCCCCATCCTCATAAATTTACACAGAAACCTTCTAGGTTTAAGCACACACCTCTGAGTACGTGTAACTCTGTCTGTGTAATCGTCGTCGCTGTCAGCATCATGATGGCTGTCTGCCTCATGACCTTCAGGATGTGGATTCTCAGCAATTTGTTTGCTGTCAGTATTCATGTCAGTGTTGACGTTGTTGTTGTCAACTGTGTGCACTGAGTCGTTGCAAAAGGCAGTGCTGCGCTTCGCTTCGTCAGGTGGAACAACGTTGTTTGTGTTATCATCAAGGACAACGTTATACGTTGTGTCAGCTCGGTCAACCACTGTAACATTCAAATCATTTGACAAACAACTCACAACCTCAGTCACGTCCCCGTACGGGCCACCAATTGTAATAGAATAATGCGGTTGTAAGGTATTTAAACACTTACTGAGTCTGGCATTATTGTAGATGCGCAGTTTATGAGCAGAGTTTAACTGCACAAACTGCCACCAAAGTGCGAGTTCTTCCTTTTTCCGATACTAAATTGTTTTTACTGTGATTAGCCAGAAATGTAACTTCACAGGAGACTTCAATTTATATTGGTCTACCAAAAAATTAGACCTTTTATTGAAACTATCACAAAAATTACATTAAACATTTGTATCGATATTAGCTCTGATTTAATAACTACGTTGACAAGAATTCAAATTAAAACAAACAGACAGTTGGACCTTTCTGTTGGCACATTACTTAAAGTTTACCATGATGAAAATAAACATAAGGAGGAGTTTAAGGAGGAAAGATAAAAGATTGAAAGGAAATGGTTGAATCTTATCTTGAGATGTTTAACCAGAGATAGCACCCTCTGCTCGGTTTCGGCTGGACGTCCGTACCGTGATGAAACACTTTTACCTTCGTGAAGATGATCCTGTCTCGACTCCGGTAAATTAGTCAAGCCAGACGTGCATGCTGCTGCGTTTTACAGGCGACCACTTTCATCTTGCCACGGTCTCGAGACCGTCTGCTTCGGCCTCCTAGAGTGATGCCTGGTTCTGGTTTTGTTCAAGATAGCTTCCAGAAAGAGAGTCACCGCTTGGAGCTGTGACACTCGAAGGGGTTCACAGCTGACGTGCTGTTTGAACCTTTGCTGAAGACGTGGGTCGAGTTGGCACAATGACCGGGCGTCTCCTGCTTTCTCCAGGGAGAGATGCCAGGTGTCAGTTAGTTCTCTCCCAAAACACACTTCCAAATAGGAAGTGCCCATTATATGGGAGGCGGGATCTGACCCACCTCCTAAATGACTACTGGCTGAACTAACAAAATAAAAGATGGAAGTTTAATTCCATAGGCAGAAAGACTCTTGACGGACACCAGGAAAACTGTTTACATAAATCGGCCAGATGGCCTGCCTGTGAACACAGCTAATGTTATGTCTAACTTTCACAGACAAAACAGAGAAGGAAGCTGAACAGCTAACAGTTTACCCTGAACTGTGTCTTAGAATCAGAGCCTGCTTGCTTTTGCAGAAATAAAACCAGCAGAAGGCCAAAGCTCATGAAAGTAGCAGATCATCATTAAAATGACAAAATATACTGTAGATCAATTCTGAATTAACACACATTAAAGAGAAAGTTCAATCTGATTAATTAGTGTCCATTAATTCATAATAATTGTAACAAAATATAGTGTCCACTTGTCTCCTTGAGCTCCAAGCAAGTGTAACACTGAGAGTTTCAGAGAGGTGTGAACCCTAAAATATCAAAGACGAGGTGTATCACTACACAGCCATAATGGCTCTGGTGGGTCTCAGTCCTCTGGTGGACCCCATATCTCTGGTGGCTCCC
>JBBPBX010043229.1:0-28015 GCA_038048925.1 Garcialebias charrua | reverse complement strand
TATTAGACTGTTTTCGTGTAGGTGCTATTAGTGTTTCGTTTGTGACGGCGTGACGGCTGATTCGCCACATCGCCACGCCCACATGCTCCACCCAAAACGGTCAGTGTTGGAAAGCTTGTTACAGCAACATGTCTTCGGTCACTGGACAGACCGTCCCGCTGATTAGGTAACAGGTGTCCGATCGGGACGTTCAATGTATAACTGTACACTTCCTGTTGTGAGGGGGCGTGGCTTAATTAATGTCATGATTTGACCATTCAGTATTGTAGGGGACCGGTTGTGGGTCAATCACTGAAGATTTGATGTATTAGACCGTTTTCGTGTAGGTGCTATTAGTGTTTCGTTTTCCATGGCGAGATACCTAACTTTGAGGCCAGGCCACGCCCCTTCAGCATATATGAAAACGTGAGATTTTGTTCATTTTTTACTCCCCCATGTCTGAGTGATGAGTCTGCCAAATTTGGTGAGATTTAGGATATGATAAAGCCCCCAAACGGCCATTTCATTTTAGCTCCATTCATTTTCAATGGGAAAAAAATGGCCGAAAAGGCTAAATAATTCAAAAAGCTAAAGTTGCAGCATTACCAAAAGTCATAGCCGGATTGTCCTGAGCGAGCTGGACATTTTGATATATGAATTGTTGAAATGGCACCAAAACTGTGCGAGTAGTTACATGCCAAAAAACGTACGGAATGAAGATAGTAACTATAAATATAAACACAATCTCTATAGTGTGAATGCCTTGTTGGCATTCACACAAATATAAACACAATCACTATAGTGTGAATGCCTATGTGGCATTCACACAACTAGATTGCATTTCCTGAGAAAATGCATGTGTGAATGCCAAAATGGCCGCTTCACCTATTTTGCATGTTCAATCAAAACGGCCGCTTCACCTAATATGCTTGTTAAATCAAAATGGCTACCTCACCTACTTTAATTGTAGAACCAAAATGGCAACAATACATGCATTGACTTACTTTGCAAGGCAAGTAACTGCCTTGTATATTGAACCAAAATGGCGGCCTCACCTAATTTGCATGTTCAATCAAAATGGCTGCTTCACCTAATGTATGTTAGAGATGGTCCATAGCTACAACCTCACCAAATTTCAGCTCTCTATGAATAAAGATGGCTGAGTTAAAGCCATTTGAAAGTAACATTGGCAGCCATCAGCTGAAATTGGTCAAAAACAGCTGAACAACAGCTAAAACAAGCAGAAAATATCTTAAATTACCAGAAGGAAGTTGGTAGAACATGGTTTTGCTGAATTAGGCTGAAAAAAGTTGGATTGATTAAAAAAAATTGTTGAAATAGCTGAAAAAGCTGAAATTTGCATAAACAGCTAAATAGTAGCTAAAATAGCAAAAATATCTTAATCTTTCAAAAATTTGCTGAAAGGAGCATAATGATCATAAGTCAGTATAAGTACAACAATGTTGAAGTAAGCTGCATTAAGCTGAAAAGATCGCAAAGTCGTTGTAGAAACAGTTGAAATTAGCTGAAAGTAGCCGAAATATTTTTAAAAAATGTACAAGGTAGCTGAAGGAAGTTGAGTTGGTCCAAAATGTGAAAGGAGTAGTGAAATATTGTAATGAGTTCCAAAGATATCAAGGATGTAAAATGAGCTCATTGAGTTCATTTGAGCTCCATTCATTTTCAATGGGAAAAAAATGGCCGAAAAGGCTGAATATTTCAAAAAGCTAAAGTTGCACCAATACCAAAAGTCATAGCCATCATGTCCTGAATGAGCTGAACATTTTGATATATGAATTGTTGAAATAGCACAAAAACTGTAGGAGGAGTAGCGTGCCAAAAAACGTACGGAATCAGGATAGTAACAGATGTAATTGTAACACTAGATTGCATTTCCTGAGAAAATGCATGTGTGAATGCCAAAATGGCCGCTTCACCCAACTTGCATGTTCAATCAAAATGGCCGCTTTACCTAATGTGCTTATTAAATCAAAATGGCTAACTTGTCTACTTAAATTGTAGAACCAAAATGGTAACAATACATGCATTGACTTACTTCGCAAGGCAATTAACTGCCTTGTATATTGAACCAAAATGGCCACTTCACCTAATTTGCATATTCAATCAAAATGGCCGTTTCACCTAATGCATGATAAAGAATGTCCATAGCTACAACCTCACCAAATTTCGGCTCTCTATGAATAAATATGGCTGATTTAAAGCCATTTGAAAGTAGCGTTGGTGGCCATCTTGGATTTTACAGTATTTTTAATGTTTTGCTTTGTCGGCCATCTTGGATTTTTGATTTGGATTCCGTACATGATAGAGGATTCCCTCAGCTACAACCTCACCAAATTTCGGCTCTCTATGTATAATGATGGCTGAGTTAAAGCCATTTGAAAGTAGCGTTGGTGGCCATCTTGGATTTTACAGTATTTTTAATGTTTTGCTTTGTCGGCCATCTTGGATTTTTGATTTGGATTCCGTACATGATAGAGGATTCCCTCAGCTACAACCTCACCAAATTTCAGCTCTCTATGAATAAAGATGGCTGAGTTAAAGCCATTTGAATGTAGCGTTGGCGGCCATCTTGGATTTTTACAGTTTTTTAATGTTTTACTTTGTCGGCCATCTTGGATTTTTGATTTGGATTCCGTACATGATAGAGATTCCTCAGCTACAACCTCACCAAATTTCGGCTCTCTATGTATAATGATGGCTGAGTTAAAGCCATTTGAAAGTAGCGTTGGCCATCTTGGATTTTACAGTATTTTTAATGTTTTGCTTTGTCTGCCATCTTGGATTTTTGATTTGGATTCCGTACATGATAGAGGATTCCCTCAGCTACAACCTCACCAAATTTCAGCTCTCTATGAATAAAGATGGCTGAGTTAAAGCCATTTGAATGTAGCGTTGGCGGCCATCTTGGATTTTTACAGTTTTTTAATGTTTTACTTTGTCGGCCATCTTGGATTTTTGATTTGGATTCCGTACATGATAGATAATGTCCTCAGCTACAACCTCACCAAATTTCGACTCTCTATGTATAATGATGGCTGAGTTAAAGCCATTTGAAAGTAGAGTTGGCGGCCATCTTGGATTTTTGATTTTGATATGGCATTTGATAGGAAACATTCTCAGCTATCACTACACCAAGTTTCAGCTCAATATAACTAAAATTGACCATTTTATAGTATTTTTACTTTTTTGCATTGTCGGCCATCTTGGATTTTTGATTTGGAATGATTTGGATTCTATACATGATAGATAATGTCCTCAGCTACAACCTCACCAAATTTCGGCTCTCTATGTATAAAGATGGCTGAGTTAAAGCCATTTGAAAGTAGCGTTGTCGGCCATCAGCTGAAATTGAACAAAAACAGCTAAATATTATCTAATATATCAGAAATAAGCTTAACTGTGTTAGAAATTAGTAGAGAGAGTGCAGTTTTGCAGAATTAGGATGGAAAAAGTTGAAATGAGTTCAAATAATGTGGAATTTCTTGAAACAAGCCTAAATTAGCATAAAAACAGCTTAATAGTAGCTAAAATAGCAGAAGAAGCTGAAACTAGCAGAAATAAGCACAAAGCAGCATAATCTGAATAATCTAAAATATCTGAAACTATCTGAAATCTGAAAAAATCTGAACTAAGCAGAAATAAGCAAAATAAAGTTGAAATTATCTGAAAAAAGCTTAAGATAGCAAAAACAGCTGAATATTATCTGAAATAGCAGAAAGAAGCTTAAATGTCTTAGAACTTAGTAGAGAGAGTACATTTTTGCAGAATTTGGCTGGAAAAAGTTGAAATGAGTTCAAATAATGTGGAATGTGTTGAAACAAGCCTAAATTAGCATAAAAACAGCTTAATAGTAGCTAAAATAGCAGAAGAAGCTGAAACTAGCAGAAATAAGCACAAAGCAGCAGAATATGAAGTATCTGAAACAATCTGAAATTGAAAAAAATCTGAAATAAGTAGAAATAAGCAAAATAAAGTTGAAAATATATGAATAAAGCTGAAATTGGCCAAAAACAGCTGAACAACAGCTAAAACAAGCAGAAACAATCTTAAATTACCAGAAGGAAGTTGGTAGAGCATGGTTTTGCTGAATTAGGCTGAAAAAAGTTGGATTGATTTAAATAAATTGTTGAAAAAGCTGAAAAAGCTGAAATTATCATAAAACAGCTAAATAGTAGCTAAAATAGCTGAAATACTGAAATCTTTGAAAAATTAGCTGAAAGGAGCATAATGATCTGAAATTAGCAGAAATAAGTCAGTAGAAGTACAAAAATGTTGAAGTAAGCTGCATAAAGCTGAAAAGAGTGCAAAGCAGTTTAAGAAACAGCTAAAATTAGCTGAAAGTAGCTGAAATATTTTTTAAAAAATGTACAAGGTAGCTGAAGGAAGCTAAGCTGGTCCAAAATGTGAAAGGAGTAGTGAAATATTCTAAAGAGTTCCAAAGATATCAAGGATGAAAAATTAGCTCCATTCATTTTCAATGGGGAAGAAAATGGCCGAAAAGGCTAAATAATTCAAAAAGCTAAAGTTGCACCAATACCAAAAGTCATAGCCGGAGTGTCCTAAATGAGCTGAACATTTTGATATATGAATTGTTGAAATAGCACAAAAACTGTAGGAGGAGTAGCGTGCCAAAAAACGTACGGAATCAGGATAGTAACTGGAATAATAATAACTAGAAAAACCGCATTTCCTGCGAAAATGCACGTGTGAATGCCTTAGCGCCGCTCCGCCCTTCTCGCGGCGACCGCGGGAAGTCGAGCTGGTCCACCCCGAAACACTCTCGTGCCTTTCCCGTACCCGTTCGGCACCCAATGCGTGCACCCAATTTGGTCCACATTCCAAAATGGCCGCCTTCCCATTCATCGTACAACGTTGACGCCAGAGGGTTTTCTGTGCGTCTTGGTGAATTGGACAAGTGTACCAAATTTCATGATCCTACGTGAAACTAAGGCCAATGCGGAGGGTAGTTTGAAATTTTCTAGGTGGCGCTCTTGAGCCGTTTCTTTTGAAATTTTGGCCACGTCCCCAAAATATGTAATCGTTCACCAGTCCTGACGAGTCTGCCAATTTTGGTGAGTTTTGGGATATGACAAAGCCCCCAAAATGCCATTTCATTTTAGCGCCATTCATTTTCAATGGGATAAAAATGGCCGAAAAGGTCGCCTTTCCTTTCATCGTACAACGTTGGTGCCAGAGGGTTTTCTGTGTGTCTTGGTGAATCGGGGAAGTGTACAAAATTTCATGATCCTACGTGAAACTAAGGCCAATGCGGAGGGTAGTTTGAAATATTCTAGGTGGCGCTCTTGAGCCGTTTCTGTTGCAATTTTGGCCACGCCCCCAAAATATGTAATTTTTCACCAGTCCTGACGAGTCTGCCAAATTTGGTGAGTTTTGGGATATGATAAAGCTCCCAAAAGGCCAAACGTATTGTGACGGCGTTACGTCTGATTCGCCACATAACCACGCCCACATGCTCCACCCAAAACGGTCAGTGTTGGAAAGCTTGTTACACCAACATGTCTTCGGTCACTGGACACACCGTCACGCTGATTAGGTAACAGGTGTCCGATCGGGACGTTCAATGTACAACTGTACACTTCCTGTTGTGAGGGGGCGTGGCTTAATTAATGTCATGATTTGACCATTCAGTATTGCAGGGGACTGGTTGTGGGTCAATCACTGAAGGTTTGATGTATTAGACAGTTTTTGTGTAGGTGCTATTAGTGTTTCGTTTTTCATGGCGAGATGCCTAACTTTGAGGCCAGGCCACGCCCCTTCAGCATATATGAAAACGCGAGGTGTTGATCATTTATTACTGCCCCATGTCTGATTGATGAGTCTGCCAAATTTGGGGAGATTTAGGATATGATAAAGCCCCCAAAAGGCCATTTCATTTTAGCTCCATTCATTTTCAATGGGAAAAAAATGGCCGAAAAGGCTTAATATTTCAAAAAGCGAAAGTTGCAGCAGTACCAAAAGTCATAGCTGAATTGTCCTGAACGAGCTGAACATTTTGATATATGATATGTTGAAATGGCACGAAAACTGTAGGAGGAGTAGGACGCCAAAAAACGTACGGACGGAAGATAGTAACATATAAGAATAATAATAATAATAATAAATATAAACACAATCTCTATAGTGTGAATGCCTTGTTGGCATTCACACAACTAGATTGCATTTCCTGAGAAAATGCATGTGTGAATGCCAAAATGGCCGCTTCACCCAACTTGCATGTTCAATCAAAATGGCCGCTTTACCTAATGTGCTTATTAAATCAAAATGGCTAACTTGTCTACTTAAATTGTAGAACCAAAATGGTAACAATACATGCATTGACTTACTTCGCAAGGCAATTAACTGCCTTGTATATTGAACCAAAATGGCCACTTCACCTAATTTGCATATTCAATCAAAATGGCCGTTTCACCTAATGCATGATAAAGAATGTCCATAGCTACAACCTCACCAAATTTCGGCTCTCTATGAATAAATATGGCTGATTTAAAGCCATTTGAAAGTAGCGTTGGTGGCCATCTTGGATTTTACAGTATTTTTAATGTTTTGCTTTGTCGGCCATCTTGGATTTTTGATTTGGATTCCGTACATGATAGAGGATTCCCTCAGCTACAACCTCACCAAATTTCAGCTCTCTATTAATAAAGATGGCTGAGTTAAAGCCATTTGAATGTAGCGTTGGAGGCCATCTTGGATTTTTACAGTTTTTTAATGTTTTACTTTGTCGGCCATCTTGGATTTTTTATTTGGATTCCGTACATGATAGATAATGCCCTCAGCTACAACCTCACCAAATTTCGGCTCTCTATGTATAATGATGGCTGAGTTAAAGCCATTTGAAAGTAGCGTTGGTGGCCATCTTGGATTTTACAGTATTTTTAATGTTTTGCTTTGTCGGCCATCTTGGATTTTTGATTTGGATTCCGTACATGATAGAGGATTCCCTCAGCTACAACCTCACCAAATTTCGGCTCTCTATGTATAATGATGGCTGAGTTAAAGCCATTTGAAAGTAGCGTTGGAAGCCATCTTGGATTTTACAGTATTTTTAATGTTTTGCTTTGTCGGCCATCTTGGATTTTTGATTTGGATTCCATACATGATAGAGGATTCCCTCAGCTACAACCTCACCAAATTTCAGCTCTCTATTAATAAAGATGGCTGAGTTAAAGCCATTTGAATGTAGCGTTGGCGGCCATCTTGGATTTTTACAGTTTTTTAATGTTTTACTTTGTCGGCCATCTTGGATTTTTATTTGGATTCCGTACATGATAGATAATGCCCTCAGCTACAACCTCACCAAATTTCGGCTCTCTATGTATAATGATGGCTGAGTTAAAGCCATTTGAAAGTAGCGTTGGCGGCCATCTTGGATTTTTGATTTTTATATAGCATTTGATAGGAAACATTCTCAGCTATCACTACACCAAGTTTCAGCTCAATATCACTAAAATTGACCATTTTATAGTATTTTTACTTTTTTGCATTGTCGGCCATCTTGGATTTTTTTTTGGATTCTATACATGATAGATAATGTCCTCAGCTACAACCTCACCAAATTTCAGCTCTCTATGTATAAAGATGGTCGAGTTATAACCATTTGAAAGTAGCGTGGGCGGCCATCAGCTGAAATTGGTCAAAAACAGCTGAATATTATCTAAAACAGCAGAAATAAGCTTAAATTAGCAGCAGGATTTAGTAAGAGCTTAATTGGGAATAATCTGAAACATCTTAAACAATCTGAAATCTGAAATAATCTGAAATAAGCCAAAAAAAGTGGAAATTATCTGAAAAAAGCTAAAGATAGCATAAACAGCTGAATATTATCTAAAATAGCAGAAATAAGCTTAAATTATCTGAAGTAATTAGAAATAGCATAATTGTGAATAATCTGAAATATCTGAAACAATCTGAAATCTGAAAAAATCTGAACTAAGCAGAAATAAGCAAAATAAAGTTGAAATTATCTGAATCTGAAAAAAGCTTAAGATAGCAAAAACAGCTGAATATTATCTGAAATACCAGAAAGAAGCTTAAATGTCTTAGAAATTAGTAGCGAGAGTACAGTTTTGCAGAATTAGGCTGAAAAAGGTTGAAATGAGTTCAAATAATGTGGAATTTGTTGAAACAAGCCTAAATTAGCATAAAAACAGCTTAATAGTAGCTAAAATAGCAGAAGAAGCTGAAACTAGCAGAAATAAGCACAAAGCAGCAGAATATGAAGTATCTGAAACAATCTGAAATTGAAAAAAATCTGAAATAAGCAGAAATAAGCAAAAGAAAGTTGAAAATATCTGAATAAAGCTGAAATTGGCCAAAAACAGCTGAACAACAGCTAAAACAAGCAGAAATAATCTTAAATTACAAGAAGGAAGTTGGGAGAGCATGGTTATATTGATTTAGGCTGAAAAAAGTTGGATTGATTAAAAAAAATTGTTGAAATAGCTGAAAAAGCTTAAATTTGCATAAAACAGCTAAATAGTAGCTAAAATAGGCAAAAATAATCTGAAATTACCAGAAGGAAGTTGGTAGAGCATGGTTTTGCTGAATTAGGCTGAAAAAAGTTGGATTGATTTTTAAAAATGGTTGAAATAGCTGAAAAAGCTGAAATTTGCATAAAACAGCTAAATAGTAGCTAAAGTAGCAAAAATATGTTAATCTTTGAAAAATTTGCTGAAAGGAGCATAATGATCTGAAATTAGCAGAAATAAGTCAGTAGATGTACAAAAATGTTGAAGTAAGCTGCATTAGGCTGAAAAGAGTGCAACACAGTTCAAGAAACAGCTGAAATCAGCTGAAAGTAGCTGAAATTTTTTTTTTTAAATGTACAAGGTAGCTTAAGGAAGCTGAGCTGGTCCAAAATGTGAAAAAAGTAGTGAAATATTGTAATGAGTTCCAAAGATATTAAGGATGTAAAATGAGCTCCATTCATTTTCAATGGGAAAAAAATGGCCGAAAAGGCTAAATATTTCAAAAAGCTAAAGTTGCACCAATACCAAAAGTCATAGCCGGAGTGTCCTAAATGAGCTGAACATTTTGATATATGCATTGTTGAAATAGCACAAAAACTGTAGGAGGAGTAGCGTGCCAAAAAACGTACGGAATCAGGATAGTAACTGGAAGAATAATAATAACTAGAAAAACCGCATTTCCTGCGAAAATGCACGTGTGAATGCCTTAGCGCCGCTCCGCCCTTCTCGCGGCGACCGCGGGAAGTCTAGCTGGTCCACCCTGAAACACTCTCGTGCCTTTCCCGTACCCTTTCGGCACCCAATGCGTGCACCCGATTTGGTCCACATTCCAAAATGGCCGCCTTCCCATTTATCGTACACCGTTGATGCCAGAGGGTTTTCTGTGCGTCTTTGTGAATTGGACAAGCGTACCAAATTTCATGATCCTACGTGAAACTAAGGCCAATGCGAAGGGTAGTTTGAAATTTTCTAGGTGGCGCTCTTGAGCCGTTTCTGTTGCAATTTTGGCCACGCCCCCAAAATATGTAATCGTTCACCAGTCCTGATGAGTCTGCCAATTTTGGTGAGTTTTGGGATATGAAAAAGCCCCCAAAATGCTATTTCATTTTAGCTCCATTCATTTTCAATGGGATAAAAATGGCCGAAAATGTCGCCTTTCCTTTCATCGTACAACGTTGGTGCCAGAGGGTTTTCTGTGCGCCTTGGTGAATCGGGGAGGTGTACCAAATTTCATGATCCTACGTGAAACTAAGGCCAATGCGGAGGGTAGTTTGAAATATTCTAGGTGGCGCTCTTGAGCCGTTTCTGTTGCAATTTTGGCCACGCCCCCAAAATATGTAATTTTTCACCAGTCCTGACGAGTCTGCCAAATTTGGTGAGTTTTGGGATATGATAAAGCTCCCCAAAGGCCAAACGTATTGTGACGGCGTTACGTCTGATTCGCCACATCGCCACGCCCACATGCTCCACCCAAAACAGTCATTGTTGGAAAGCTTGTTACAACACTATGTCTTTGGTCACTGGACAGACCGTCACGCTGATTAGGTAACAGGTGTCCAATCCGGACGTTCAATGTACAACTGTACACTTCCTGTTGTGAGGGGGCGTGGCTTAATTATTGTCATGATTTGACCAGTCAGTATTGCAGGGGACCGGATGTGGGTATATCACTGAAGGTTTGATGTATTAGACAGTTTTCGTGTAGGTGCTATTAGTGTTTCGTTTGTGATGGCGTTACGTCTGATTCGCCATATTGCCACGCCCACATGCTCCACCCAAAACGGTCAGTGTTGGAAAGCTTGTTACAGCAACATGTCTTTGGTCACTGGACAGACCGTCACGCTGATTAGGTAACAGGTGTCCGATCGGGACGTTCAATGTACAACTGTACACTTCCTGTTGTGAGGGGGCGTGGCTTAATTAATGTCATGATTTGACCATTCAGTATTGCAGGGGACTGGTTGTGGGTCAATCACTGAAGGTTTGATGTATTAGACAGTTTTCGTGTAGGTGCTATTAGTGTTTCGTTTTTCATGGCGAGATACCTAACTTTGAGGCCAGGCCACGCCCCTTCATCATATATGAAAACATGAGGTTTTGATCATTTTTTACTCCCCCATGTCTGAGTGATGAGTCTGCCAAATTTGGTAAGATTTAGGATATGATAAAGCTCCCAAACGGCCATTTCATTTTAGCTCCATTCATTTTCAATGGGAAAAAGATGGCCGAAAAGGCTGAATATCTCAAAAAGCTAAAGTTGCAGCATTACCAAAAGTCATAGCCGGATTGTCCTAAATGAGCTGAACATTTTGATATATGAATTGTTGAAATCGCACCAAAACTGTGCGAGTAGTTACATGCCAAAAAACGTACGGAATGAAGATAGTAACATCTATAAACTGTAGATAATAATAAATATAAACACAATCTCTATAGTGTGAATGCCTTGTTGGCATTCACACAATAAATATAAACACAATCACTATAGTGTGAATGCCTATGTGGCATTCACACAACTAGATTGCATTTCCTGAGAAAATGCATGTGTGAATGCCAAAATGGCCGCTTCACCCAACTTGCATGTTCAATCAAAATGGCCGCTTTACCTGATGTGCTTATTAAATCAAAATGGCTACATTAACTACTTTAATTGTAGAACCAAAATGGCAACAATACATGCATTGACTTACTTTGCAAGGCAAGTAACTACCTTGTATATTGAACCAAAATGGCGGCCTCACCTAATTTGCATGTTCAATCAAAATGGCCGCTTCACCTAATGTATGTTAGAGATTGTCCATAGCTACAACCTCACCAAATTTCAGCTCTCTATGAATAAAGATGGCTGAGTTAAAGCCATTTGAAAGTAACATTGGCAGCCATCAGCTGAAATTGGTCAAAAACAGCTGAACAACAGCTAAAACAAGCAGAAAATATCTTAAATTACCAGAAGGAAGTTGGTAGAACATGGTTTTGCTGAATTAGGCTGAAAAAAGTTGGATTGATAAAAAATTTTTGTTGAAATAGCTGAAAAAGCTGAAATTTGCATAAACAGCTAAATAGTAGCTAAAATCGCAAAAATATCTTAATCTTTTAAAAATTAGCTGAAAGGAGCATAATGATCTGAAATTAGCATGAATAAGTCAGTAGAAGTACAAAAATGTTGAAGTAAGCTGCATTAAGCTGAAAAGATTGGAAAGTCATTGAAGAAACAGCCAAAATTAGCTGAAAGTAGAAGAAATATTTTTAAAAAAATGTACAAGGTAGCTGAAGGAAGCTGAGCTGGTCCAAAATGTGAAAGGAGTAGTGAAATATTGTAATGATTTCCAAAGATATCAAGGATGTAAAATGAGCTCATTGAGTTCATTTGAGCTCCATTCATTTTCAATGGGAAAAAAATGGCCGAAAAGGCTGAATATTTCAAAAAGCTAAAGTTGCACCAATACCAAAAGTCATAGCCATCATGTCCTGAATGAGCTGAACATTTTGATATATGAATTGTTGAAATAGCACAAAAACTGTAGGAGGAGTAGCGTGCCAAAAAACGTACGGAATCAGGATAGTAACAGATGTAATTGTAACACTAGATTGCATTTCCTGAGAAAATGCATGTGTGAATGCCAAAATGGCCGTTTTGACTTGAATGTTTAATCAAAATGGCCGCTTTACCTAATGTGCTTATTAAATCAAAATGGCTAACTTGTCTACTTAAATTGTAGAACCAAAATGGTAACAATACATGCATTGACTTACTTCGCAAGGCAATTAACTGCCTTGTATATTGAACCAAAATGGCCACTTCACCTAAATTGCATGTTCAATCAAAATGGCCGCTTCACATAGTGCATGATAAAGGATGTCCATAGCCACAACCTCACCAAATTTCGGCTCTCTATGAATAAAGATTGCTGAGTTAAAGCCATTTGAATGTAGCGTTGGCGGCCATCTTGGATTTTTACAGTTTTTTAATGTTTTACTTTGTCGTCCATCTTGGATTTTTGATTTGGATTCCGTACGTGATAGATAATGTCCTCGGCTACAACCTCACCAAATTTCGGCTCTCTATGTATAAAGATGGCTGAGTTAAAGCCATTTGAAAGTAGCATTGGCGGCCATCTTGGATTTTTGATTTTGATATTGCATTTGATAGGAAACATTCTCAGCTATCACTACACCAAGTTTCAGGTCAATATAACTAAAATTGACCATTTTACAGTATTTTTACTTTTTTGCTTTGTCGGCCATCTTGGATTTTTGATTTGGATTCCGTACATGATAGACAATGTCCTCAGCTACAACCTCACCAAATTTCGGCTCTCTATGTAAAAAGATGGCCGAGTTAAAGCAATTTGAAAGTAGCGTTATCAGCCATCAGCTGAAATTGGTCAAAAACAGCTGAACAACAGCTAAAACAATCAGAAAATATCTTAAATTACCAGAAGGAAGTTGGTAGAACATGGTTTTGCTGAATTAGGCTGAAAAAAGTAGGATTGATTAAAAAAAATTGTTTGAAATAGCTGAAAAAGGTGAAATTTGCATAAACAGCTAAATAGTAGCTAAAATAGCAAAAATATCCTAATCTTTCAAAAATTAGCTGAAAGGAGCATAATGATCTGAAATTAGCATAAATAAGTCAGTAGAAGTACAAAAATGTTGAAGTAAGCTGCATTAAGCTGAAAAGATCGCAAAATTGTTGAAGAAACAGCTGAAATTAGCTGAAAGTAGCTGAAATATTTTTAAAAAATGTACAAGGTAGCTGAAGGAAGCTGAGTTGGTCCAAAATGTGAAAGGAGTAGTGAAATATTGTAATGAATTCCAAAGATATCAAGGATGTAAAAATGAGCTCATAGAGTTCATTTGAGCTCCATTCATTTTCAATGGGAAAAAAATGGCCGAAAAGGCTACATATTTCAAAAAGCTAAAGTTGCACCAATACCAAAAGTCATAGCCATCATGTCCTAAATGAGCTGAACATTTTGATATATGAATTGTTGAAATAGCACAAAAACTGTAGGAGGAGTAGCGTGCCAAAAAACGTACGGAATCAGGATAGTAACAGATGTAATTGTAACACTAGATTGCATTTCCTGAGAAAATGCATGTGTGAATGCCAAAATGGCCGTTATGACTTGAATGTTTAATCAAAATGGCCGCTTTACCTAATGTGCTTATTAAATCAAAATGGCTAACTTGTCTACTTAAATTGTAGAACCAAAATGGTAACAATACATGCATTGACTTACTTCGCAAGGCAATTAACTGCCTTGTATATTGAACCAAAATGGCCACTTCACCTAATTTGCATATTCAATCAAAATGGCCGCTTCACCTAATGCATGATAAAGAATGTCCATAGCTACAACCTCACCAAATTTCGGCTCTCTATGAATAAATATGGCTGATTTAAAGCCATTTGAAAGTAGCGTTGTTGGCCATCTTGGATTTTACAGTATTTTTAATGTTTTGCTTTGTCGGCCATCTTGGATTTTTGATTTGGATTCCGTACATGATAGAGGATTCCCTCAGCTACAACCTCACCAAATTTCGGCTCTCTATGTATAATAATGGCTAAGTTAAAGCCATTTGAAAGTAGCGTTGGTGGCCATCTTGGATTTTACAGTATTTTTAATGTTTTGCTTTGTCTGCCATCTTGGATTTTTGATTTGGATTCCGTACATGATAGAGGATTCCCTTAGCTACAACCTCACCAAATTTCAGCTCTCTATGAATAAAGATGGCTGAGTTAAAGCCATTTGAATGTAGCGTTGGCGGCCATCTTGAATTTTTACAGTTTTTTAATGTTTTACTTTGTCGGCCATCTTGGATTTTTGATTTGGATTCCGTACATGATAGATAATGTCCTCAGCTACTACCTCACCAAATTTCGACTCTCTATGTATAATGATGGCTGAGTTAAAGCCATTTGAAAGTAGCGTTGGCGGCCATCTTGGATTTTTGATTTTGATATAGCATTTGATAGGAAACATTCTCAGCTATCACTACACCAAGTTTCAGCTCAATATCACTAAAATTGACCATTTTATAGTATTTTTACTTTTTTGCATTGTCGGCCATCTTGGATTTTTTTTTGGATTCTATACATGATAGATAATGTCCTCAGCTACAACCTCACCAAATTTCAGCTCTCTATGTATAAAGATGGTCGAGTTATAACCATTTGAAAGTAGCGTTGGCAGCCATCAGCTGAAATTGGTCAAAAACAGCTGAATATTATCTAAAATAGCAGAAATAAGCTTAAATTAGCAGCAGGAATTAGTAAGAGCTTAATTGGGAATAATCTGAAACATCTTAAACAATCTGAAATCTGAAATAATCTGAAATAAGCAAAAAAAGTTGAAATTATCTAAAAAAAGCTTAAGATATCATAAACAGCTGAATACTATCTAAAATAGCAGAAATAAGCTTAAATTATCTGAAGTAATTAGAAATAGCATAATTGTGAATAATCTGAAATATCTGAAACAATCTGAAATCTGAAAAAATCTGAACTAAGCAGAAATAAGCAAAATAAAGTTGAAATTATCTGAAAAAAGCTAAAGATAGCAAAAACAGCTGAATATTATCTGAAATAGCAGAAATAAGCTTAACTGTGTTAGAAATTAGTAGAGAGAGTGTAGTTTTGCAGAATTAGGATGGAAAAAGTTGAAATGAGTTCAAATAATGTGGAATTTGTTGAAACAAGCCTAAATTAGCATAAAAACAGCTTAATAGTAGCTAAAATAGCAGAAGAAGCTGAAACTAGCAGAAATAAGCACAAAGCAGCATAATCTGAATAATCTAAAATATCTGAAACTATCTGAAATCTGAAAAAATCTGAACTAAGCAGAAATAAGCAAAATAAAGTTGAAATTATCTGAAAAAAGCTTAAGATAGCAAAAACAGCTGAATATTATCTGAAATAGCAGAAAGAAGCTTAAATGTCTTAGAACTTAGTAGAGAGAGTACATTTTTGCAGAATTTGGCTGGAAAAAGTTGAAATGAGTTCAAATAATGTGGAATGTGTTGAAACAAGCCTAAATTAGCATAAAAACAGCTTAATAGTAGCTAAAATAGCAGAAGAAGCTGAAACTAGCAGAAATAAACACAAAGCAGAAGAATATGAAGTATCTGAAACAATCTGAAATTGAAAAAAATCTGAAATAAGTAGAAATAAGCAAAATAAAGTTGAAAATATATGAATAAAGCTGAAATTGGCCAAAAACAGCTGAACAACAGCTAAAACAAGCAGAAACAATCTTAAATTACCAGAAGGAAGTTGGTAGAGCATGGTTTTGCTGAATTAGGCTGAAAAAAGTTGGATTGATTAAAAAAAATTGTTGAAATAGCTGAAAAAGCTGAAATTATCATAAAACAGCTAAATAGTAGCTAAAATAGCTAAAATATCTTAATCTTTCAAAAATTATCTGAAAGGAGCATAATGATCTGAAATTAGCAGAAATAAGTCAGTAGAAGTACAAAAATGTTGAAGTAAGCTGCATAAAGCTGAAAAGAGTGCAAAGCAGTTGAAAAAACAGCTGAAATTAGCTGAAAGTAGCTGAAATATTTTTTAAAAAATGTACAAGGTAGCTGAAGGAAGCTAAGCTGGTCCAAAATGTGAAAGGAGTAGTGAAATATTCTAAAGAGTTCCAAAGATATCAAGGATGAAAAATTAGCTCCATTCATTTTCAATGGGGAAGAAAATGGCCGAAAAGGCTAAATAATTCAAAAAGCTAAAGTTGCACCAATACCAAAAGTCATAGCCATCATGTCCTGAATGAGCTGAACATTTTGATATATGAATTGTTGCAATAGCACAAAAACTGTAGGAGGAGTAGCGTGCCGAAAAACGTACGGAATCAGGATAGTAACCGGAAGACAATCTCTATAGTGTGAATGCCTTGTTGGCATTCACACAACTAGATTGCATTTCCTGAGAAAATGCATGTGTGAATGCCAAAATGGCCGCTTCACCCAACTTGCATGTTCAATCAAAATGGCCGCTTTACCTAATGTGCTTATTAAATCAAAATGGCTAACTTGTCTACTTAAATTGTAGAACCAAAATGGTAACAATACATGCATTGACTTACTTCGCAAGGCAATTAACTGCCTTGTATATTGAACCAAAATGGCCACTTCACCTAATTTGCATATTCAATCAAAATGGCCGTTTCACCTAATGCATGATAAAGAATGTCCATAGCTACAACCTCACCAAATTTCGGCTCTCTATGAATAAATATGGCTGATTTAAAGCCATTTGAAAGTAGCGTTGGTGGCCATCTTGGATTTTACAGTATTTTTAATGTTTTGCTTTGTCGGCCATCTTGGATTTTTGATTTGGATTCCGTACATGATAGAGGATTCCCTCAGCTACAACCTCACCAAATTTCGGCTCTCTATGTATAATGATGGCTGAGTTAAAGCATTTGAAAGTAGCGTTGGCGGCCATCTTGGATTTTACAGTATTTTTAATGTTTTGCTTTGTCTGCCATCTTGGATTTTTGATTTGGATTCCGTACATGATAGAGGATTCCCTCAGCTACAACCTCACCAAATTTCAGCTCTCTATGAATAAAGATGGCTGAGTTAAAGCCATTTGAATGTAGCGTTGGCGGCCATGTTGGATTTTTACAGTTTTTTAATGTTTTACTTTGTCGGCCATCTTGGATTTGTGATTTGGATTCCGTACATGATAGATAATGCCCTCAGCTACAACCTCACCAAATTTCGGCTCTCTATGTATAATGATGGCTGAGTTAAAGCCATTTGAAAGTAGCGTTGGCGGCCATCTTGGATTTTTGATTTTGATATAGCATTTGATAGGAAACATTCTCAGCTATCACTACACCAAGTTTCAGCTCAATATCACTAAAATTTACCATTTTATGGTATTTTTAAATTTTTGCATTGTCGGCCATCTTGGATTTTTTATTTGGATTCCGTACATGATAGACAATGTCCTCAGCTACAACCTCACCAAATTTCAGCTCTCTATGTATAAAGATGGCTGAGTTAAAGCCATTTGAATGTAGCGTTGGCGGCCATCAGCTGAAATTGAACAAAAACAGCTAAATATTATCTAATATATCAGAAATAATCTTGAATCAGAAGAAGAAATTAGTAAGAGCCTAATTGGGAATAATCTGAAACATCTTAAACAATCTGAAATCTGAAATAATCTGAAATAAGCAAAAAAAGTGGAAATTATCTGAAAAAAGCTTAAGATAGCATAAGCAGCTGAATATTATCTAAAGTAGCAGAAATAAGCATCAATTATCTGAAGTAATTAGAAATAGCATAATTGTGAATAATCTGAAATATCTGAAACAATCTGAAATCTGAAAAAATCTGAACTAAGCAGAAATAAGCAAAATAAAGTTGAAATTATCTGAAAAAAGCTTAAGATAGCAAAAACAGCTGAATATTATCTGAAATAGCAGAAAGAAGCTTAAATGTCTTAGAACTTAGTAGAGAGAGTACATTTTTGCAGAATTTGGCTGGAAAAAGTTGAAATGAGTTCAAATAATGTGGAATTTGTTGAAACAAGCCTAAATTAGCATAAAAACAGCTTAATAGTAGCTAAAATAGCAGAAGAAGCTGAAACTAGCAGAAATAAGCACAAAGCAGCATAATCTGAATAATCTAAAATATCTGAAACAATCTGAAATCTGAAAAAATCTGAACTAAGCAGAAATAAGCAAAATAAAGTTGAAATTATCTGAAAAAAGCTTAAGATAGCAAAAACAGCTGAATATTATCTGAAATAGCAGAAAGAAGCTTAAATGTCTTAGAAATTAGTAGAGAGAGTACAGTTTTGTAGAATTAGGCTGGAAAAAGTTGAAATGAGTTCAAATGATGTAAAATTTGTTGAAACAAGCCTAAATTAGCATAAAAACAGCTTAATAGTAGCTAAAATAGTAGAAGAAGCTGAAACTAGCAGAAATAAGCACAAAGCAGCATAATATGAAGTATCTGAAACAATCTGAAATTGAAAAAAATCTGAAATAAGTAGAAATAAGCAAAATAAAGTTGAAATTATCTGAAAAAAGCTGAAATTGGCCAAAAACAGCTGAACAACAGCTAAAACAAGCAGAAATTATCTTAAATTACCAGAAGGAAGTTGGTAGAGCATGGTTTTGCTGAATTAGGCTGAAAAAAGTTGGATTGATTAAAAACATTGTTGAAATAGCTGAAAAAGCTGAAATTTGCATAAAACAGCTAAATAGTAGCTAAAATAGCCAAAATGTCTAAATCTTTCAAAAATTATCTGAAAGGAGCATAATGATCTGAATTTAGCAGAAATAAGTCAGTAGAAGTATAAAAATGTTGAAGTTAGCTGCATAAAGCTGAAAAGAGTGCAAAGCAGTTGAAAAAA
Source organism: Garcialebias charrua (assembly GCA_038048925.1). NCBI lineage: Eukaryota > Metazoa > Chordata > Actinopteri > Cyprinodontiformes > Rivulidae > Garcialebias > Garcialebias charrua. Next base: position 9,148 of record JBBPBX010043229.1, on the reverse strand, counting down.
CAGCTGAAATTAGCTGAAAGTAGCTGAATTTTTTTTTAAATTTTGTACAAGGAAGCTGAAGGAAGCTGAGCTAGTCCAAAATGTGAAAGGAGTAGTGAAATATTGTAAAGAGTTCCAAAGATATCAAGGATGTAAAATGAGCTCCATTCATTTTCAATGGGAAAAAAATGGCCGAAAAGGCTGAATATTTCAAAAAGCTAAAGTTGCACCAATACCAAAAGTCATAGCACCCATGTCCTAAATGAGCTGAACATTTTGATATATGAATTGTTGAAATAGCACAAAAACTGTAGGAGGAGTAGCGTGCCAAAAAACGTACGGAATCAGGATAGTAACCGGAATAAGTTTAATAATAATAATAAATATAAACAGAATCACTATAGTGTGAATGCCTATGTGGCATTCACACAACTAGATTGCATTTCCTGAGAAAATGCATGTGTGAATGCCAAAATGGCCGCTTCACACAACTTGCATGTTCGATCAAAATGGCCGCTTTACCTAATGTGCTTATTAAATCAAAATGGTTACATTGCCTACTTAAATTGTAGAACCAAAATGGTAACAATACATGCATTGACTTACTTTGCAAGGCAATTAACTACCTTGTATATTGAACCAAAATGGCCACTTCACCTAATTTGCATATTCAATCAAAATGGCCGCTTCACCTAATGCATGATAAAGAATGTCCATAGCTACAACCTCACCAAATTTCGGCTCTCTATGAATAAATATGGCTGATTTAAAGCCATTTGAAAGTAGCGTTGGTGGTCATCTTGGATTTTACAGTATTTTTAATGTTTTGCTTTGTCGGCCATCTTGGATTTTTGATTTGGATTCCGTACATGATAGAGGATTCCCTCAGCTACAACCTCACCAAATTTCGGCTCTCTATGTATAATGATGGCTGAGTTAAAGCCATTTGAAAGTAGCGTTGGTGGCCATCTTGGATTTTACAGTATTTTTAATGTTTTGCTTTGTCGGCCATCTTGGATTTTTGATTTGGATTCCGTACATGATAGAGGATTCCCTCAGCTACAACCTCACCAAATTTCAGCTCTCTATGAATAAAGATGGCTGAGTTAAAGCCATTTGAATGTAGCGTTGGCGGCCATCTTGGATTTTTACAGTTTTTTAATGTTTTACTTTGTCGGCCATCTTGGATTTTTGATTTGGATTCCGTACATGATAGATACTGTCCTCAGCTACAACCTCACCAAATTTCGGCTCTCTATGTATAATGATGGCTGAGTTAAAGCCATTTGAAAGTAGCGTTGGCGGCCATCTTGGATTTTTGATTTTGATATAGCAGTTGATAGGAAACACTCTCAGCTATCACTACACCAAGTTTCAGCTCAATATCACTAAAATTGACCATTTTATAGTATTTTTAATTTTTGCATTGTCGGCCATCTTGGATTTTTTTTTTGGATTCTATACATGATAGATAATGTCCTCAGCTACAACCTCACCAAATTTCAGCTCTCTATGTATAAAGATGGCCGAGTTATAACCATTTGAAAGTAGCGTTGGCGGCCATCAGCTGAAATTGGTCAAAAACAGCTGAATATTATCTAAAACAGCAGAAATAGGCTTAAATTAGCAGCAGGATTTAGTAAGAGCTTAATTGGGAATAATCTGAAACATCTTAAACAATCTGAAATCTGAAATAATCTGAAATAAGCAAAAAAAAGTGGAAATTATCTGAAAAAAGCTAAAGATAGCATAAACAGCTGAATATTATCTAAAATAGCAGAAATAAGCTTAAATTATCTGAAGTAATTAGAAATAGCATAATTGTGAATAATCTGAAATATCTGAAACAATCTGAAATCTGAAAAAATCTGAACTAAGCAGAAATAAGCAAAATAAAATTGAAATTATCTGAAAAAAGCTTAAGATAGCAAAAACAGCTGAATATTATCTGAAATAGCAGAAAGAAGCTTAAAAGTCTTAGAAATTAGTAGAGAGAGTACAGTTTTGCAGAATTATGCTGGAAAAAGTTGAAATGAGTTCAAATAATGTGGAATTTGTTGAAACAAGCCTAAATTAGCATTAAAACAGCTTAATAGTAGCTAAAATAGCAGAAGAAGCTGAAACTAGCAGAAATAAGCACAAAGCAGCATAATCTGAATAATCTAAAATATCTGAAACAATCTGAAATCTGAAAAAATCTGAACTAAGCAGAAATAAGCAAAATAAAGTTGAAATTATCTGAAAAAAGCTTAAGATAGCAAAAACAGCTGAATATTATCTGAAATAGCAGAAAGAAGCTTAAATGTCTTAGAAATTAGTAGAGAGAGTACATTTTTGCAGAATTTGGCTGGAAAAAGTTGAAATGAGTTCAAATAATGTGGAATGTGTTGAAACAAGCCTAAATTAGCATAAAAACAGCTTAATAGTAGCTAAAATAGCAGAAGAAGCTGAAACTAGCAGAAATAAGCACAAAGCAGCATAATATGAAGTATCTGAAACAATCTGAAATTGAAAAAAATCTGAAATAAGTAGAAATAAGCAAAATAAAGTTGAAAATATCTGAATAAAGCTGAAATTGGCCAAAAACAGCTGAACAACAGCTAAAACAAGCAGAAACAATCTTAAATTACCAGAAGGAAGTTGGTAGAGCATGGTTTTGCTGAATTAGGCTGAAAAAAGTTGGATTGATTAAAAACATTGTTGAAATAGCTGAAAAAGCTGAAATTTGCATAAAACAGCTAAATAGTAGCTAAAATAGCCAAAATGTCTAAATCTTTCAAAAATTATATGAAAGGAGCATAATGATCTGAATTTAGCAGAAATAAGTCAGTAGAAGTATAAAAATGTTGAAGTTAGCTGCATAAAGCTGAAAAGAGTGCAAAGCAGTTGAAAAAACAGCTGAAATTAGCTGAAAGTAGCTGAATTTTTTTAAATTTTGTACAAGGAAGCTGAAGGAAGCTGAGCTAGTCCAAAATGTGAAAGGAGTAGTGAAATATTGTAAAGAGTTCCAAAGATATCAAGGATGTAAAATGAGCTCCATTCATTTTCAATGGGAAAAAAATGGCCGAAAAGGCTGAATATTTCAAAAAGCTAAAGTTGCACCAATACCAAAAGTCATAGCACCCATGTCCTAAATGAGCTGAACATTTTGATATATGAATTGTTGAAATAGCACAAAAACTGTAGGAGGAGTAGCGTGCCAAAAAACGTACGGAATCAGGATAGTAACTATAATAATAATAACAAGCAGAAAATATCTTAAATTACCAGAAGGAAGTTGGTAGAACATGGTTTTGCTGAATTAGGCTGAAAAAAGTTGGATTGATAAAAAAAATTGTTGAAATAGCTGAAAAAGCTGAAATTTGCATAAACAGCTAAATAGTAGCTAAAATCGCAAAAATATGTTAATCTTTTAAAAATTAGCTGAAAGGAGCATAATGATCTGAAATTAGCATGAATAAGTCAGTAGAAGTACAAAAATGTTGAAGTAAGTTGCATTAAGCTGAAAGGATTGGAAAGTCATTGAAGAAACAGCCGAAATTAGCTGAAAGTAGAAGAAATATTTTAAATAAATGTACAAGGTAGCTGAAGGAAGCTGAGCTGGTCCAAAATGTGAAAGGAGTAGTGAAATATTGTAATGAGTTCCAAAGATATCAAGGATGTAAAATGAGCTCATTGAGTTCATTTGAGCTCCATTCATTTTCAATGGGAAAAAAATGGCCGAAAAGGCTACATATTTCAAAAAGCTAAAGTTGCACCAATACCAAAAGTCATAGCCATCATGTCCTAAATGAGCTGAACATTTTGATATATGAATTGTTGAAATAGCACAAAAACTGTAGGAGGAGTAGCGTGCCAAAAAACGTACGGAATCAGGATAGTAACAGATGTAATTGTAACACTAGATTGCATTTCCTGAGAAAATGCATGTGTGAATGCCAAAATGGCCGCTTCACCCAACTTGCATGTTCAATCAAAATGGCCGCTTTACCTAATGTGCTTATTAAATCGAAATGGCTACCTCACCTACTTAATTGTAGAACCAAAATGGTAACAATACATGCATTGACTTACTTTGCAAGGCGATTAACTGCCTTGTATATTGAACCAATATGGCGGCTTCACCTAATTTGCATGTTCAATCAAAATGGCTGCTTCACCTAATGTATGTTAGAGATGGTCCATAGCTACAACCTCACCAAATTTCAGCTCTCTATGAATAAAGATGGCTGAGTTAAAGCCATTTGAAAGTAACATTGGCAGCCATCAGCTGAAATTGGTCAAAAACAGCTGAACAACAGCTAAAACAAGCAGAAAATATCTTAAATTACCAGAAGGAAGTTGGTAGAACATGGTTTTGCTGAATTAGGCTGAAAAAAGTTGGATTGATTAAAAAAATTGTTGAAATAGCTGAAAAAGCTGAAATTTGCATAAACAGCTAAATAGTAGCTAAAATAGCAAAAATATCTTAATCTTTCAAAAATTTGCTGAAAGGAGCATAATGATCATAAGTCAGTATAAGTACAACAATGTTGAAGTAAGCTGCATTAAGCTGAAAAGATTGCAAAGTCGTTGTAGAAACAGTTGAAATTAGCTGAAAGTAGCCGAAATATTTTTAAAAAATGTACAAGGTAGCTGAAGGAAGTTGAGTTGGTCCAAAATGTGAAAGGAGTAGTGAAATATTGTAATGAGTTCCAAAGATATCAAGGATGTAAAATGAGCTCATTGAGTTCATTTGAGCTCCATTCATTTTCAATGGGAAAAAAATGGCCGAAAAGGCTGAATATTTCAAAAAGCTAAAGTTGCACCAATACCAAAAGTCATAGCCATCATGTCCTGAATGAGCTGAACATTTTGATATATGAATTGTTGAAATAGCACAAAAACTGTAGGAGGAGTAGCGTGCCAAAAAACGTACGGAATCAGGATAGTAACAGATGTAATTGTAACACTAGATTGCATTTCCTGAGAAAATGCATGTGTGAATGCCAAAATGGCCGCTTCACCCAACTTGCATGTTCAATCAAAATGGCCGCTTCACCTAATATGCTTGTTAAATCAAAATGGCTACCTCACCTACTTTAATTGTAGAACCAAAATGGCAACAATACATGCATTGACTTACTTTGCAAGGCAAGTAACTGCCTTGTATATTGAACCAAAATGGCGGCCTCACCTAATTTGCATGTTCAATCAAAATGGCTGCTTCACCTAATGTATGTTAGAGATGGTCCATAGCTACAACCTCACCAAATTTCAGCTCTCTATGAATAAAGATGGCTGAGTTAAAGCCATTTGAAAGTAACATTGGCAGCCATCAGCTGAAATTGGTCAAAAACAGCTGAACAACAGCTAAAACAAGCAGAAAATATCTTAAATTACCAGAAGGAAGTTGGTAGAACATGGTTTTGCTGAATTAGGCTGAAAAAAGTTGGATTGATTAAAAAAAATTGTTGAAATAGCTGAAAAAGCTGAAATTTGCATAAACAGCTAAATAGTAGCTAAAATAGCAAAAATATCTTAATCTTTCAAAAATTTGCTGAAAGGAGCATAATGATCATAAGTCAGTATAAGTACAACAATGTTGAAGTAAGCTGCATTAAGCTGAAAAGATCGCAAAGTCGTTGTAGAAACAGTTGAAATTAGCTGAAAGTAGCCGAAATATTTTTAAAAAATGTACAAGGTAGCTGAAGGAAGTTGAGTTGGTCCAAAATGTGAAAGGAGTAGTGAAATATTGTAATGAGTTCCAAAGATATCAAGGATGTAAAATGAGCTCATTGAGTTCATTTGAGCTCCATTCATTTTCAATGGGAAAAAAATGGCCGAAAAGGCTGAATATTTCAAAAAGCTAAAGTTGCACCAATACCAAAAGTCATAGCCATCATGTCCTGAATGAGCTGAACATTTTGATATATGAATTGTTGAAATAGCACAAAAACTGTAGGAGGAGTAGCGTGCCAAAAAACGTACGGAATCAGGATAGTAACAGATGTAATTGTAACACTAGAAAAACCGCATTTCCTGCGAAAATGCACGTGTGAATGCCTTAGCGCCGCTCCGCCCTTCTCGTGGCGACCGCGGGAAGTCCAGCTGGTCCACCCTGAAACGCTCTCGTGCCTTTCCCGTGCCCGTTCGGCACCCAATGCGTGCACCCAATTTGGTCCACATTCCAAAATGGCCGCCTTCCCATTTATCGTACAACGTTGACGCCAGAGGGTTTTCTGTGCGTCTTGGTGAATTGGAGAAGTGTACCAAATTTCATGATCCTACGTGAAACTAAGGCCAATGCGGAGGGTAGTTTGAAATTTTCTAGGTGGCGCTCTTGAGCCGTTTCTTTTGAAATTTTGGCCACGCCCCCAAAATATGTAATTTTTCACCAGTCCTGACGAGTCTGCCAAATTTGGTGAGTTTTGGGATATGATAAAGCTCCCAAAAGGCCAAACGTATTGTGACGGCGTTACGTCTGATTCGCCACATCGCCACTAGTGCATTAACAGAGTACCCGAGTTTTCGACAACTCGAGTGCTTTGACTTCTATCGAGGCTTTTTTGTCCACCTCGGGTAGCCGTAGTGACGTCACATTTCACATTTCACAGCGTGCGGGGCAGCTTTTAGCTTTTAGTAGACGCTACAAAATGGATTCCTGTGTGCGCACGGATGTTAATGGAGCAGGCCGTCTTGTCAAAAAGGTAAAACAGTTTATAATTTTATAAAATGCGCTACTTCGTGTTGACTTTCTTTGTAGTAGATTGTGACAGCAGAGGGCAGTGTTGCAATGCAGGTCCCATATTATAACACGGCCGAAACGGCTTCCTGTCTCTCGTTTCACAAACAAAAAAAAACAAATATTCATCTCTCTAGAGCTACCAAAAACCTATAAACACAATCTCTAAAAGTAAACCTAAATTGCACAGCTGCAGGCGGTGGTACGGTGTGGCTGTGGCCCCATTTGTTTTTTAAGTTTCGGTTTTCAGCGCATTACTTTCACTTTTAAAATTAATAATAATAACTAATAGTTTTGTTTTTCCTGTGACTTATCTGCAGTATGATACATGATAGGAGCATAATAAATGCTCCCAATGCTTTGTTGGTCTTTTTTTTCTTTTTGTAAAGACGTTTTTAGGCATTTATATTTATTTATTTATTTTGCATCGTAAGACACTGTGACGTCATCGGCTACTCGAGCGTCGTTCGAGTTTTTTTATGTTAATGTCGAGGTTAAAAATGATGTACTCGTTCAACCCCTAATCGCCACGCCCACATGCTCCACCCAAAACGGTCAGTGTTGGAAAGCTTGTTACAGCAACATGTCTTCGGTCACTGGACAGACCGTCACGCTGATTAGGTAACAGGTGTCCGATCGGGATGTTCAATGTACAACTGTACACTTCCTGTTGTGAGGGGGCGTGGCTTAATTATTGTCATGATTTGACCATTCAGTATTGCAGGGGACCGGATGTGGGTCAATCACTGAAGGTTTGATGTATTAGACTGTTTTCGTGTAGGTGCTATTAGTGTTTCGTTTGTGACGGCGTGACGGCTGATTCGCCACATCGCCACGCCCACATGCTCCACCCAAAACGGTCAGTGTTGGAAAGCTTGTTACAGCAACATGTCTTCGGTCACTGGACAGACCGTCCCGCTGATTAGGTAACAGGTGTCCGATCGGGACGTTCAATGTATAACTGTACACTTCCTGTTGTGAGGGGGCGTGGCTTAATTAATGTCATGATTTGACCATTCAGTATTGTAGGGGACCGGTTGTGGGTCAATCACTGAAGGTTTGATGTATTAGACGGTTTTCGTGTAGGTGCTATTAGTGTTTCGTTTTTCATGGCGAGATACCTAACTTTGAGGCCAGGCCACGCCCCTTCACCATATATAAAAACGCGAGGTTTTGATCATTTTTTACTCCCCCATGTCTGAGTGATGAGTCTGCCAAATTTGGTGAGATTTAGGATATGATAAATCCTCCAAAAGGCCATTTCATTTTAGCTCCATTCATTTTCAATGGGAAAAAAATGGCCGAAAAGGCTTAATATTTCAAAAAGCGAAAGTTGCAACATTACCAAAAGTCATAGCTGGATTGTCCTGAACGAGCTGAACATTTTGATATATGAATCGTTGAAATGGCACGAAAACTGTAGGAGGAGTAGGACGCCAAAAAACGTACGGATGGAAGATAGTAACATCTATAAAGAATAATAATAATAAATATAAACACAATCTCTATAGTGTGAATGCCTTGTTGGCATTCACACAACTAGATTGCATTTCCTGAGAAAATGCATGTGTGAATGCCAAAATGGCCGTTATGACTTGAATGTTTAATCAAAATGGCCGCTTTACCTAATGTGCTTATTAAATCAAAATGGCTAACTTGTCTACTTAAATTGTAGAACCAAAATGGTAACAATACATGCATTGACTTACTTCGCAAGGCAATTAACTGCCTTGTATATTGAACCAAAATGGCCACTTCACCTAATTTGCATATTCAATCAAAATGGCCGCTTCACCTAATGCATGATAAAGAATGTCCATAGCTACAACCTCACCAAATTTCGGCTCTCTATGAATAAATATGGCTGATTTAAAGCCATTTGAAAGTAGCGTTGTTGGCCATCTTGGATTTTACAGTATTTTTAATGTTTTGCTTTGTCGGCCATCTTGGATTTTTGATTTGGATTCCGTACATGATAGAGGATTCCCTCAGCTACAACCTCACCAAATTTCGGCTCTCTATGTATAATAATGGCTAAGTTAAAGCCATTTGAAAGTAGCGTTGGTGGCCATCTTGGATTTTACAGTATTTTTAATGTTTTGCTTTGTCTGCCATCTTGGATTTTTGATTTGGATTCCGTACATGATAGAGGATTCCCTTAGCTACAACCTCACCAAATTTCAGCTCTCTATGAATAAAGATGGCTGAGTTAAAGCCATTTGAATGTAGCGTTGGCGGCCATCTTGAATTTTTACAGTTTTTTAATGTTTTACTTTGTCGGCCATCTTGGATTTTTGATTTGGATTCCGTACATGATAGATAATGTCCTCAGCTACTACCTCACCAAATTTCGACTCTCTATGTATAATGATGGCTGAGTTAAAGCCATTTGAAAGTAGCGTTGGCGGCCATCTTGGATTTTTGATTTTGATATAGCATTTGATA